>CAUYRH010136444.1:0-20116 GCA_963574655.1 Perodicticus potto | reverse complement strand
TATACATACAAACATATATATACACAAATATGTATATATATATAAATATATATTTACACACACAAATATATATTTTTAAATTATATATATATATATATATATATATATTTATATATTTTTTTTTTTTTTTTTTTTTTTTAGACAGAGTGTCACTTGATTGTCCTGGGCAGTGTACCTCAGTGGCATCATAGTTCACAGCAACCTCAAACTCTTAAGTTCAAGTGACCCTCTTGCCTCAGCCTCCCAAGTAGTGCAACTGGGACTGCAGGTGCCTGACACAATGCTCTGCTAGTTTTTCTATTTTTAGTAGAGATGGGCCTCCATCTTGCTCAGGCTGGTCTTGAACTCCTGAGCTCAGGCAATACACCTGCCTCAGCCTCCCAGAGTGTTGCATTAATATATTAATACCTATGTCCTCCATTGACTCTTCCAAAGGACCTGTTTTTAAAAAATAATGCAACTGGGCAGTGCCTGTGGCTCAGTGTGTAGGGCACTGGCCCTATATACCGAAGGTGGAGGGTTCAAACCCGGCCCCGGCCAAACTGCAACAAAAAATAGCTGGGCATTGTGGCAAGTGCCTGTAGTTCCAGCTACTCAGGAGGCAGAGGCAAGAGAATTGCCTAAGCCCAGGAGTTGGAGGTTGCTGTGAACTGTGACACCATGGCACTCTACCGAGGGTGACAAAGTGAGACTCTGTCTCAAATATATATATATATATTTAATACATGCCTATGATGTGGCAGACATTCGCTGGATGCTTAGAAATCAAATGCGACCAAGATGCAGTTTTGTCTCCAAGGACTTCAGAGTCTAGTAGCACATGGGACCAACACGTGATATATAGGCAAAAATAAAAAACAATATGATAAAATTATGGAAGAATAAGCATTAGTGACAAAGTGTATCTTGCTCATGTTCTTGTTACTGAGGTCTTCACAATTAATGACAGAAAAATTAACACTAGATTTCAGTGTGTGTTCTTATTTTCTAACGTGACAAAGACGTTCGGTGTGAAATGATCAAAGGAGAGTCAGGAAGCAGTGAGTCAGCCAAGTCCACAGCGAACAGATTATAAAAGGAGGGAAAGAGGTAAACCAAGAAGGCAGGGTATTAATGAATCTGCTAAAATGCAACCAAAGGTCTTATGTATATTCCAATGTGAACTATTGCAACAGTGTTCCACACTTTCAGTCCTCCTGAGTCTTTCAAATAGCCTCTATCTACAGGAGTGTGAAGAGACAGTTTAGCAAGGTTTCTCAATCCCAAATCTGCCTTTCATGGCTCTGTTGGCCGAAATCTCCCCTGGAAGGTCACAGGCAAGTTGATTCTGGAGTGAAGTTCTTCCTAAATTAATTGTCACTTTGATTTCTTTTGTTTGAATTTTGTTCTATTAGCTTTTCAAACACAGCAAAGTTGAAGTGGTTTCTGTAATGTAGACAGGTGATACTATGAAAAATAAACACACTGACATGTAGAAGCATGCACATATATTGAAAAGACTCCCTGCACTGCTCACAGGAATTGCTAGAGTAGCTGAAGCTTTCTATATGGAAATACCAATAAAAGCCTGATGTTTCATGCTATAATCACAGCCATGTGCTACACCCTCCCAGTTGACTTAATGAAAGCTAGACTGACAGAAAGAAATACAAGAGAACCAAACTTGTATAAATATTGAGGAATGTTGGAGAGGTCAGAAAAACACAGCTTTCTAGTAATTAGTGCTAAATTACCTGCAGTTTATGTGCACACAGAATGCTCATGCTGATAGCCTAGCATTTCACTGATTTAACACTAGTTTATTATCTGATCATGATGGTTTCTGCTCCTGAGTTTTTGCAGCTTCTGTGTGTCTTTTTACCAATCTACATTATTTTCCTCATCTCAGGGGGCGCTGCTTTCTCAGGTTATGCAGATCACATCATTTCAGAGCATAAAAGTGTGCATAATTTTATGTCAGGACATGAGGTGCTGACCAGCTCTCTCTGTTTCTGAATGGCCTTGATTTCAGAAGAGCATAAATAGAGCAGATTACATGACATCACTGAAACTGCTTAGTTGGCTTCAGGACAAAAAATAAGAAGAACAACTCATCCTATAATATGTCTAGTATTTATTATTTGCCTCCCATTCTCCTGACTTTTTAGTTCCTGATTCCTGGGGGGTTCTGACTGTGGCTCCAGGGACAATTGGTGCATGTCTATTAATTCCCACAGCGTCTGGAACCAATGGCGCATCCTATGCTCATTTTCTGCTAACAGACCCTCATCTTGTGTTGTGCTCGGACTGCTAAAATATTCTCCTCTGCTCACTCAGATAGGAAGAACACACACTTCCAAAACACAACACTGCCCTTGGCAAGCAGCCTCGTAGAAGCCAACAAATGGTCCCTTTGTCTTGGGTTTGAGGAAGCTCAAAAGCGAGGATTGAGCGAGGTATCTGTGAGTACTCAGCAATTATGAAAGGTTTGAAAGTAGAATCTTGTTCAATGTGGGTAGAATGAGTGTGTCTTACCTGAGACAAATAGCTAATCATTCACAAGCAAAACAGGACACCAGTTGTGCCCTAGTTTGCAGAATGGTTTGGGGGTGAGAGAACTTGCAGCTCATCTCGCATGTATGATCAGAGGCAAGGGATCGGAGCTGTTGATGCCCACAGATTCTCTCTCTTTAGCAGGGAGCCCAGAAGAAATAGAAAGGTAGGAGGGTGAAAGGAAGCAGGCCCTCTCTGCAGACCTCTGTTGTGTGTCTACATCAGTTGTCCACAACCTCCTGAGACTGTCCCACCTGGGCCTTTCTCTCAAGTGCTTGTGCTATTCCTCTCTCCCTTCACCCAGTCTCTCACCAGCTTCAATTGCTCCACTTCATCCCTCTTGGAGTCTCTGTCCCCGGCTCTGCTCTCAGGCTGTACTCCTCTCCCATGGAGTTGCCAAGTATCAGAGATCTTAGTGTGTCTTGAAAATTTTCTTTGTCTCTACTGTGAGTGGAAAGTTCTACTCACTTTCCTCTCTACCAGATTCAGCTACTGCATACAGAAGATGGGAATTTCTGAGACGTCAGGTTAAAGGGAAGAAGTATGGGGTCTGGGTGTTTTTCCTTCAGGACTGAAATTTGTTTGGTGTCTGTGTGTGAGAGAGGCTTATCTGTGCGCACCACTAAGTTTGTGTTTATGCATATAAACACATATGGACAATGTGAGGAAAACGGGAAACCCAGTGGTACCTTAGGGTTTAGATGGGAATAGGTAATGTTCGAAGGGTTCTATCCAGGTGTTCAAGGAAGAGCTCACTGGTGCTATCAAATCTGACCTGAGACATGAATGACAAAGGAAACAGCCATGGGAAGAACTGGTGGGGTTGGAAGTCCACAAAGAGAAACTCCCCTGTGCTATAAGCCTTAATAAAGAGACTGAAGTGCTCAGTAAACAAGGAGAAGGCCAGCGAGGCGAAGCTTGATTAGTCATCAGGATCATCAAATGATAGAAGCCAGATCACAGAGGTCTTTGACACTGTGTTAAGGATTTTGACTTTGATTCCAAGTGTGGAGATGATGGCTGCAACAATTGAAGCAGATGTGGGTTATACTCTGACTTGCAAGTAAAAATATCACTCAGGGCAGCTGTGTGGAAGCAAGAAGAAAAGAACAGAGATAAGTTAGGAGGCTGCTGCCAAATTCTATAGTGGTTTAAATTAGGGTGGTGGCTGTGAATATGGAGCGAAGTGGTTGCATAGAACAGGTATTCTGTGGGTTTCCAGATGGATGTTGGAAGGAAAGGATATACTGTAATGAGGAAGGACATATTGACCTTTTGTTTTCTGGTCTAAGCAACTGAATAAATGGTAGAGTCATTGACTGAGAAAGATAAAACTATCAGGGAGGCTATCTTAGGGGTTTGGATGTGGAATCAAGTGACTATTTTGTTAAGTTACCTGTTAGCCACTCGGATAGAGATCTCAAGTCAGTTGGATATGTGAGTTGGAGATTTCTGCTAAAGGCTGGAAATACGCATGTGGGCATCAACAAATGCATAATATTTTTCACATGCCATGGTTGAAATTCCATAAAGAGAAATAGTGATTATGTAAGAGCAGGAGGCTTATAGCCAATAAGATTATAGATTACGGAGAAAGAGGTTGCTAAAGAGACTAAGAAAATCCATCAGATTGGCAGAGGCCAGGTGTGTGGGCTGCCACAGGTCCAAGGAGACCTGCAGTCAGGGATGCTGCTGACACATATAGCAGAGAGGTTATTGCCTGCCTCAACCAAATAGGCTAGGTGATGGGATCAGGATCCTGGGTTGCTTGGGTGAGAATGAACTGCAATGAAGAGGATGCAGCAATTATAAGTCATTTTTATCACTCTTTCAGGAAGTTTGGCTGTGAAATGGTACTGAGAGTTGTAGGGTTAAGGAATGGCTTACACATTTACTTAAAGTTGAGAAATACTCATGAGAATGAACCAAGAGAAAACAATTACATTTTAAAAAATCATAAGGCATAATCCAAGAGCGAGGTTGATGAAGTAAGACATTAGAAGGGAAGGTGAAAAATAATAGGCACATGAATGGTCCCTTTTCACAGGCGGAGAAGCCAAGGCAGGAGGAATGTTAAATTTTGAGGAAGGAAGATGAGGAAGTTCCTCTTTGGACTGTTTCTGTTTTCTTAGTAGAAGGCAAGGACATCATCTAAGAGGGGGGTATGACATGTGGTGTTTGTGGTGAGAGGCAAAGCTATAAAATCATTTCATGAGACAGTTGGGAGAGCAAGTGTACTCGAAAAGTGGCCTGCAAAGTTTTCAAATCACAATACGGCCCCGTAGGGATGGCTCCTTCCTTTAATGATAACCTTGACCATTTCAATCAACATTTCCTTTGTTCTGGCCCTTATTCTTTTTAACACTTTGTCCCATTGCTCCAATACAGAGGGAGCATAGAAATGGAAAAACAAAGAAGAGATTAAGTGAAAACGTAATTTCAGAATCCTTTGGGCTATCTAAAATGCATGATGTTTTGAAATGTACCCTTGCACTGTGAGCACTAGGTGAGATCCCATCAAATAACATTTCAAAGCAACCAAGAGTATATTAAATGTCTTACCACAAAAAATAAGTAAGTAATAAGTAATGGTCATGTTAATCAGTTTGATTTAAGCCTTCCACATTGTCTATTAAATCATCACATTGTACCCCATAAATGTATACAGTTACAATTTAATAAAAATTAAGTTAAAAAATAAATAAAATGCATAATATAAGTATTCTAAAAATATTGGCAGAATACAATCATAATTAATGACATGTCCCACCACCGCAGTGCTTTGGCCTTAAATTTTGTTAGTTATGTCATACACATTAAGCCTTTTCCAAGCACATTTGTAAAATTTGACTTTTCTCAACTTGATCAACACCACTTTTAAAGTACCTATGATAGTCACGATAGGTCTGTAAAACATTTCTCTAATATATTGGTGTTAAGAAGGAACACTGTGAATTTGTTTCATAGTGGCTTTATCCACTGAGTCAACTGTTCATTGACTGCCATATGCCACTATGCTGCCAGGCACCACATCACACAATGAGATATAGTGTCCTTCTCTGGACCCACCTGGCAAGCACACAGTGTCAATTCGGTGACCGTAAGGGTGAGGACAGCTGTGGAAACAGGGCAAGGACACAACACCTAGCCTGACAGAGAGAAGGATGGCTACTTGGAAGTGGGAGAACATGGCACCTGACCTATGTTTGAATGATGAATGGGAGTCAGCCAGGGAAGAGGTGGGAGAGACTGTTTATTCCGGGCACACAATCTAATGACTCCTGTTCAATGTGGGAGCATATGGGAACATGGCAGGGTGTGGGCACACAATTAGCTCCATATGTGTGAGTGCGCTGTGATGGAGAGTCAGCAATGCAGTTGTCTGGGGCACAAAACGAGGGCCTTCTGGAGCTCACCTGTGGGCTAGAACTAGAGTCAGACCAGGGCCCTATTCAATAGAATTAAGCATGAAATGTATTGAGAGAATTAAGGATAGTAAGAGGTTATTCAATCAATTAAGGCCATTGCCAGAATTTACAGATTTTGAAAATGGCTGCAGAACCTCTCTATCCAACTTGCTTTCAGAGGTATATTCTATTTGAAGCTCCCTGAGATCATTTCAAGAGAAAAACAAATGCACAAGGGGCTGCTGTGCTGAAATCATAGCCCTGATTTGCCAGCTCAAGATGATAATGCGTCATACGTGGATGAGCTAAGTAAGATGAACCTAACATCATTAGACAATATTTGCATATTTTAAAATGCAGCTACAGTAACAATGTCTGAGGAATACCACTGACTTTTTTTATTTCCTGTTTTGCAAGTGTGATCTAAAGCATCCCACAGACCTCAAGTTCCATTTCCCACTAAATCGCTGCAGTAAGATAAGTCTGCCTCATGGTATAACTATCAGTAATGCATGAATTTGACACACAGCAAGCCACTGGATCTGCATTCTTATTTTCTGCTACCATTTCATATTGCTTTTTTGTTTACTTTGAACCTAAGTCTTTTCCTGTTATTGCTCACACTCTTTTTTTTAAATACACACACACACACACACACACACACACACACACACACTCACGCACACACCATTTTTCAATTCAGGCTAAATTTTGGATCTGCCATCTGAAGGCAGATGTCCTTAAGCACATTAACAAGAGGTTGTCAATCCTTTGACAACTTCCTGCTTAATGAAATTTACTGATTCTCTCCCCCCACCACCACCACTCACCCCTTTCTCGAGCTCAGTGATGTCTCTGGTTTCACAGGTAACGTCTTTTTTCTTGCAATAAGTTTGTGGTACAGATGAACATCCTTTTGTGAAAATCAGCAGTTGTACGATTGCAGCAGCTTGCTGCCAAAGAAAACAGAAGTTACTTTAGAGGAAATTTGGGCAATGGCTTTAATGAACAGTGACAAGCAGCCTTCCTGCAATTTCTAAGAGGAGGAGTCTGTAACCCAGTTTCTAAGGAAAACAGCTTGCATTGCCCAGTTACTTCAGGTCTACCCTAGTTCCTGGCTGCCTGTCAGATTTTTGAAGTTTTAACATTCAAATATGAAGCCCGTTGACCAGGGAGAGGTCAAGCCGTGTACAATAACAGAGAGGTGGAGGAGGGGGTATTAGGAAATTTGAGAATAAAGCATGAAGTCTGTTAGAGGGGCATCTGCCTTAGTGTTAAATCCCTTCAACTTTATGAGCTTTATTTCTGTTACCTGTAGAAAAAAAGGTGGTATTGCCCCACCTACTTGAACCACTTTTACTCACAATACTTCTGACACCAAATTTGTGGAATCTTTTTTCCATGCCCATCAATTTGTAACTCTCTGGACACATTTTCATTCAATTTTGACACATATAACCCAGAATTAGTGCAAACTCTACGGGCTAAGCACTTAGCCCCACAAAACTCACCCTCCCTCAGATTCTAGTCCCCAGGCCAAGGTTGCTGCCTGCATTTCTACCCAATTGGTTATAAACTGGGGATTTTCGTGACCCCCCCTTCTTAAATTATCTGTTAGATAATTTGCTAGATCAACTCATAGAACTCAATAAAACAATTTACTTTCTATGACTAGTTTATTGCAAAGTGTACAGCTCAGGAAGAGCCAAATGGAAGAGATGCCCAGGTCACCATGCAGGGCTCCAGGGCTCCAGGTGTATCCCCCTCCTGGTACCTCAGGGTGCTCACCAACCTGGAAGCTTTCTGAGTATAGTTGTTTAAAAATTTTTATAGGGCAATCTCCTGTCCCCAAGCTCTTCCAGCTCTTTCATAGCTCGGTTTTTCTGCTAGCTAACCTAATCCTGAAGCTGTTCACTTCTGATCCTACCAGAAGTTGTCTTATTCGCATAAATTCATGTGTGGTCACTCTGGGACTCTTCCTTATGAATCACAGGGGACACTCACTCTCATTGCTCAGAACATTCCAAGGGTTTTAGGAATTCCATGCCAAGAATTAGGGGCAGACACCAAATACATTTTTATATCATACCCCACACTGTAACCGATTATAGAGAATAATAAATAAGCACACTACTGGAGAGTGTTTTATAAATTCTGAAGTGGCAGATGATGCAAGCATTTGCTTATTGTCAATAATTTACTGTAGTAGAAGAGCAGCTTGCTTCATTACCAAGTTTACTGGTTCGAATGAGGAAAAGGATTTGATTTTAATGGTTTTAATTTTTCAAGTCTGACATTTATTTCCCCCACTCTCCCATCATCGTTGGGGAGAAAGGTCTTCCAAATATTACCCTTGAAATATGGACATACTTATGTTGAAAGTAGTTACAAAGGCCAAATTAATATGAGATAAATAATTATCATCGAGTTCTATCAATCAATGGTCTGCAAAAGACCAACCACCTTCATGACCCTTGAAGGGATTGAAGATTCAATCACCTCAGGTCATTGATATGTTTGGTTAATAAGATATAAAACATGTGAAAGTATCTGCATCATAATTTCACATTTCAATGTGATGGAGAAGAGATAGTCAAATAGCCAGACATTTCATCAAAAGTTCAGCTATTTGAAAACATTTAGGATATATTTATTGAAAGGACTTGGTTTGCATTGTTTGGTGTGCACAGTCCCTTACAGCTTCCTACCCAGACCTACAACATCACAGGAATCCATTATAAGGTCATTTCTGTCTGACTCATTACAAACCTTCTAACATCTTTACCTGCTTTTTCTTTGTCTTTGTTCTTTTGTTTTTTTGAGAATTGGCATTCGTGATTTTTTTTAAAATCACAATTCCCATCTAAAGATGGCAACAGTTTGGCTGTGCTTTGTACAGCAGAGTCATTCTGACTAAAAAAAATCCAGTTTAGCCATAGATTTAGGAGAAATTCATTTTTTTTTTTGAAATTACCTTTCCCTCCCTCCATTTTCTATTAAACTTGCCAATACTCTGTTCTAAATGATTGAAACAGGCACAGGTTACATTTGCCTACGCTCTCCCATTGGATGAATTTCTGTGGCTTGTACTTTTTTCTGTTACTTAAAGTTTCCAGATGACCTGAGATAATGACAGCAGCCTAGAATCCATCTGCTTACCCTCTGACATTCCCAAATACCCAGATACTCTTTCCTGACTCATTGCCCCTGGCCATTAGCTATGCTCATCTTTCTTTTATCTTGGTCTTTACAACAGAAAGCTGCATTTTCTTGAATAAATTCATGTTTCTATTTTAAATTTCCATGGAAAAGTAGTGGTACACACTGGAGGTGTCTGCTTGGCCTTTTCTAGCTCTGGGCTTCTACACTTGCAATTCTAATCTCTCTGCCTGTGTATGGGCCACCCACCAAACCATGTCCCTTGACCTGCTGTGGCATAGTGGAAAGGGACTTGGACTAGGAATCTGAAAATGAAAATTCTGACCTTGAACTTCAGTGAATCAGCTCTAGGGTTGAATAAACAATTCATTGTTTCAGCTTGAACTTCAGCCAACTTACCTTTGGAATGAAAAGATGGATTCTAAGGGACCTTCTAACTCTGCCTTGTATAGACTAAATGGCAAGAAAAATCCTTTGTTCCAAAAGAGTGCTGAACAAGAACCCTGTTGAGATTACTGGCCTCTGTCTTTACTTGTCACACAGGGATTATCTGAGTCATAAAGTCCACAAAGTTAAGGGTTTGAGCATTAACCTTCTGATCTAACTTAGCCTCAAGAGACAATGATTTCCATAGTCTGACAGCTGTTTAGATCCGGAAGAACCATTCTGAAATTCATAGCATTGTCAAACTTAGCCTGGATCAGATTCTGTAAAAAATATTTCAGACAATTATGATTAAGTCACTGAGGGAACTTCTAAATAGACATAGGAGAGTATAATTTTTTCAAATGCAAAGCAAATGAAAATCTCTCCTTTAATGTAGACCTGGATTTTAAATTTTGAGGAAAATGTGCAGAGAAAGGCCACATTTTTAAATGGTAGAACCCTTGACCAAAAAGCAACATTGGATAGTAAAAAGGCATTGTTTATTAATGGTAAAAACACATTGTGAGTTTGGAAAATATTTATTTGTTCAGGAAAGTTTCTTAATCACAAACATTTGATGTATTTCTGAAGGTTATATATTTTTAAGTTTTCTTTTAATTTAGGATTTAAAATCTTTCCCTAAAAGATTTGTTACTTCTCATTTCCAAAGAAATTTGCATTGAATCTATATTATGGTTTAAAAACCATATGCATTTTTAAACGTTATTTTCTACAAAGAGTTGTGTAGCAGAAAATCTACGTTTTTTTTTTTATGACTTATATATTGATGTATCCAGATAAGAAACTGGGTTTACTATCAAGCTCAAATAAAACTGCAAAATCTAAGGACCTAAGTGCAAGATACTTCTACATCAATGGCAGAGAAATGTTTTATTAAAAATAAATAATCAAAAAAAAATATTAAATAGACAAACTCAATCAGGCTTTAATATCTATTTGACTTGGTGTATCTTTAAATTTGCAAAGTTGATGCCTGCTTTGAACTTAAAAAAAACAAATATGATGAGGTTTCCTAGACCTCTGCTAATGATGCCCACACATTTTTCTACCTAACCCTAAAAGGACTAAAAAGGTCTTTCAAGGGGGTGAATCTTATTACTGGGTTTACATCTTTCTATTTTTCACTAAATCCAATACGGAGCTCTGGTAATCTGAGAAATATTTAAATGGCCCTATTGGGGAAGATTACATTATGGCAAAGTTATTTAACTCTGGTAGATGTAGCCTCTCTCCATGATATTTTTCTTAAGCTATTACCAAACAACCTAATATGCTTCATACGGAGAAGAATGAAAATTCATCTTTCTCTTTCCCTTAATCTCTTTAATGTCTAAAGGTATTAAGAACACAATGGAAATTGCACTGAAGGATTTTCAAAGACTTTAACAGAAAAGTGCTAAGTCATCCATGATTGATCAAAGAGAAAAAGTAGATTATTTCCATTAAATCTTAAAAGACTAAATTTTCAAATACACTATCAGAAAATTTTCTAAAAATGTCACTGTGCCATTGTTTTCTTGTTTAAGAAAACTGATGATAGCAACATTAATATAGTGTTATCTCTTTTACAGTATGATGAAATCAATCCCCTCTTAAACCCTCAGTCCTAAATGTAGCATCTTTTAGTATTAACATTGCTAGTTAATATATTTGTATTATCCAAATGAAAAATAAATGGCAGATAGCAGAAAGGTATAGAGAGATGAAATATTCTGCTTTGTATTATTAGTTAAACTGAATAAATGAATTTTTATTTCCATCAACTTACATATTGCTAAAAAAAAAATGAAAATATAATCCACTATGTAAACTGAAAACTCTATGAGATTTCACTATTTTCAAAGAAATATAGGAAAGAAGGAACAAGGGCTTTCCACCTTCAATTCCATCCAGATGGCAGCTGTGGATCAGTATACCTGAGAGGCTCTAGTTGGAGGCTGTAGATCAGTATACCCGAGAGGCTCTGCTCCTTACTCTCCATGAAGATCTGTGGTCAGAATCTGTACTACCCAGATCATAGGAAGATGCCTACAGGCCACTAGATGCTAGCAAGACAAGCAGCTCATATCTGGATGAAGGATGAAAGGAACAGAGACAATATCACTCAGTATCAGATGACTGAGCTCTCAGGGAAAGTTTAACCGATGTTCTATCAGGTGGGTTCCTCCAGGACTGCCATCTGTCATAAAAAGGGGCAGGAAAAATACTCACTATCAGACTGCCACAGAGCATGGATTAAAAACCCAACTTTATTGGGAAGACTGAAAACTCACTGGGCCAAGATCAGCAGAGTAGAGATGTTAAGCACTCCACACTCTCTGGCCCCTGGCCTCTCATCACCCCACAGGGGTGCACACCAGCCCAGGGCATCTGCTAGACACAGCCTGTGTTTCTTCCTAGTGCCAGGACCCTCTCCTCCTCTGCATGTCCCCTTCCTTATACCGCAGGCCTGAAAGCAAACTTGAGAGTGGAGGAGTAGACCTTCAGGGGCTGAACTTGGCTGCCAGCTATTACTAGAACTGATGAAAAGGTCAGCTTCTCAGCTCCCAGAGACTTTAGGTCTGAGGGATATTATAGCATTTCCAGAAGAAAAACAGGGGCCACTTGCCACCACCCATCCTGACAGGCTTCTTGTCCAGGTAACCCATGACTTCCCAGAGTTGCACTGTCACTGTGACTTCCCAGGGTTGCATTGTTACCATGACTTCCCAGGATTGTATTGTCACTGTCCTTCTTATTTACCACAGAAGAGCGATTCCTTCTCTCAATCTCTTGCTTTTTTTCCTCTGTGCCAAAATCTCTTGTAACTTTCGTCAAATGATCAAACCTCAATTTAATTGTGTTTATTTCCATCCACAGAGGCACCTGCAATTCCAAGGACCCAGAGGTCATCCTGTGATGAGCAGTGGTAGAATTAGAATCCAAATCTGAAATCCCATGGAGATCTCCCAAAGATTTCATTGCTTCGGAAAGGTCACACTTGTGAAGTGCAGCATGGAATGTGCGGGGACCACTCCAGCCCTTGCACAAAGCAGTCCTCCTTCCACGTTCACATACCACATTGGGATTTTAACTCATCGTGATCTTGAACCCATGTTTTCTTCCCACACCAGTCTTCGTGAATCCAATAATCTTTTTACGTAGGTATCTATCTTTCTGTGAGCATTTATTAAGTCTGTGTTGCAGCCACTTTCCCAGCAGGAGAAGACTCAGGTATGTGTAAGATATGTGGTCTGCCCTCCAGGCATATCTGGTCTAAGGGAAGAACAAAATGCGAGCACAGAGTTCAGAGTTAAGTGGCTACAGGAACATTTTCCCTTCTAAACTCCACCTTCTTCTCTGTCTTTGATTTGAGTAAAAGTGAAAATAAATAAAATCAATACCCTTTTCTTTAAAATATAGAAAAAAAGAGGGTGAAGATTCTGTAAAACAATACCATTTTTCTGTGAACCCAAATTATTTGCCTTCTCAATGTGCTAAAGGATGCTGACTCATGGTTAAGTTTTTTAAGTTTTTTAATTCCTTATTTATTGAACAAACCTCCGGTGTCTATTTTGTTATTTGAATAGAGGTAAGCTCTGGCATCTGGCATTTAGATGAGCCTATCTTTGTAGTCAAATAAATCAATTCAGAATTTTTAGTATTTGCACTTGTTCCCAACAGATTAATGTTAACCTCATCTCTGAATCCCACACCAACCTGGCCTAAAGATTTTATGGTCTAAGGATGTGCTGAGCCTGTAATAGTAGCCATGAAGTCCCGGAGGGAGGAAGAGGACATCTTGCCTCTCTCATCCTAAGATGGCAAGCTTTTCTGAGAATTTTGTCTGAAGGTATTGTTAATGAGGTTGTGTTGGAGAGTGCAAAGTGAAAATTTCCAGATACTCCAAATAAAAGGACCTCACACATATTCTGTACTTAAGATATAAAAGTGTCGAATCCACCCCACACAAAATGTCCTGGATTTTTTCCAAATCTTAAGGAAAAGGCAACTTTTTAGAATAGAGTTTTTGCTTTGCACAGAGCCTCAAGAGAACATGATAGGCATCAGGTAACATGACATGGAATTCAGCTGCAGGCAGAGGAGCTACCCTTCTTTCAGCAAGACTCAATGAAGCCCGGAGGCCCCCTGCTGAGTTAACTCTCAGGATCTCTGCACACAGGAGAGTATGTGTGTGGGACAGAGTGGGTTGCTGGTCCACATGGTGTCCAAGACTGCTTGGACCCTTCCTGTCCAAGCACCTTCTTCAGGGTCATTTCTGTTAAGTCCAGGTCCTGCAGCTCTTCTTGGGAAATTGCTGGAGCCTCCGAGTCCAGAATCTGCAGGGAGCTGGAAAGAGGAGAATTCCCTTCTCGGAGTTGCCCTTATCCAAAGACTATCTGGGGGTGAGGTGCTAGAAAGCTCAGATCCTCTGCCCCAGGCCAATTTATACTCCAGTTCCCCCGTCACCCCCGAGGATTCTGCATGAGTTCCCTCTTTGGCTGGGCAGCCTCTCTTTTCCTGTCCTACTCTCACACTCCTTTACCAGCCTTTTCTGGGGTTTAAAATAATATTTTCCAATAAAATTAATAGCTAATACAAATGTGGATCATATCTAAGTGCCCTTTCACAACTCAAATCATGACTGAATTATAACCCTTAAAATTAAGAATAAGATAATAGTCTAATAATTGTTTAATGATACCGCTGGAAAAGTGGTGGGCAGCAATCAGTAAATATTCCTAGAAATCACTGCCATATGGGGAAAATCACAGGCTGTGATGAGTGTGTTTAAAGCATCTTAGAGATGGCGTTGCGATCCCCTGGTCATGTTTCAGAGTCATGAACAAAGTGAGTGTATCTCTGCTGTATTTTGCTAACGAGTCTATGGTCTATGCAACCATTGCATTTTATACCACCTCCATAGTTTTGCTCCTTCCAGAATGCCATGCTGTTGGAATCATATAATAAGTGGCCTTTTCACCTGCTTCATTCACTTATTAATAGGCATTTAAGTTTCTTCTGTCTTTTCATGATTTGACGACTCATTTCTTTATATTGCTGAATAAATAGTTCACTGTATAAATCCACTATAGTCTCTTTATCAACTTACCTATTGAAGGACATGTTGGTTGTTTGCAGTATTTTGCGACTATGAAAGTTCATGTGCAAGTTTTGCATTGATATAACTAATTGGAACAAATACCAAGGAGCATGATTGCTGCATCCCATGATCAGACTCCCTTTAGGTTACTGAGATACTCTCAAACTAGCATTCAAAACAGCTGTACCATTTTGCTTTCCACCAGCAATGAGTACTTTTTTTTTTTTTTTTTGAGACAGATCCTCACTATGTTGCTCTTGGTAGTGTGCTGTGGCATCACAGCTCACAGCAACTTCAAACTCTTGGGCTTAAGTGATTCTCCTCCCTCAGCCTCCTCAGTAGCTGAGACTACAGGCTTCTGCCACAACACCCTTCTATTTTTTTGTTGTAGTTGTCATTGTTGTTTAGCAGGCTCAGTCTGGGTTCGAACCTGCCAGCCCTGGTGTATGTGGCCAGTGACCTAACCACTAAGCTATGGGCGCCAAGCCAATGAATGAGTTCTTATTGCTCTGTATCTTCACCAGCATATGCTATTGTCAGTTATGCTGGATTTTAGTTATTTTAGTTGTTATGTAGTTGTATCTCATTGTTGTTTCAGTTGCAATTCCTGGAGGTCATCAGATGAGCGTCCTTTCGTATAAATCTGCAGATCTTCTTTGGTGGGATAATTCTTCAGATCTTTTCCCTATTTAAAATTTTTTAAAAAAATTTTTGATGATAAGAGTTCTTTATTTTCCATTCCATTTTCAGATATATTTTTTGAATATATATATTCAATATATTTTTTCTCCCAAACAGTGGTTTAACTTTTTGTTCTCCTAGCAGTGTCATTTTAGGGCAGATGTTTTTAATTGTAATAAAGTCCAAATTAACAATATTTTTCTTTTACAAACTGTGTTTTTAGCGTCATATCTAGGAACTCATTGCCAAACCTGAGGTCATGTAGATTTCTCTTGTGTTATCTTCTCAATATTTTATAGTTTTATTGTTTACACTTTTTTAGAATTTTTGTTAAAGATATATGGTGTGTGTCTGTTGGTCTTTCTTTTTCTCTTCTTTCTTTCTTCCTTCCCACCCTCCTATTCTCCTTCCTTCCCTATAAAGTTCGTTCCTTCCTTTCTTCTTCTCTTTCTTTCTTCCTTTTTCAGCTGTTTTTTCACAAGACTATCCTATCTCCATTGAGTTTTCTCAACCTACTTTGTCAAAGTTCAGTTTCCTCGGTCAATTTCTTTGCCATTCTATTCTGCTCCATTGATATATTTGCCTTTTTCCCACCAATATTATCTTTTTGTAGCTTTGTAAGTTGTGAAATTGGGTAGTGAGAACTATTCAAATTTACTGCTTTTCTTTAGTATTGTGTTGGCAATTCTGTGTCTTTTGTACTTATATATAAACTGAATAATCAGTTTGTTAATTCACAAAATAACTTGGTGTGATTTTGACTGGGATTGAGTTGGGAAGAATTTGCATCTCCTTACAGTGAATCTTTATATCAATGAATATAAAATATCCCATTTATTTATATATTCTTTTATCTTTATCATATTTTTATAATTTTTCTCACATGCATTCTGTATATATATTTTGTAACATTTATACTCAACTATTTCAATTCTTGCTGCCGATGTAATAATATTGTTTTTAATTTCATATTCTACTCTAACAATACAATATGGCTGTTATATTGCAAGGTAATTAACTCTGTATATTAACCCTGGATCCTGCAATCATCCTGTAATTACTTATTAGTTCCAGGAGAATTTGTTTTGTTAATTTTGAATTTTCCTTCATATAAAGTCATATCATCCTCAAACAGAGACAGGTTTATTTCTTCTTTCTCAATCTATATACCATGTGTTTAATTTACTTATGTTACTGAATTACTTAGGACTTGTAGTACAATGTTAAATAGAAATGGTGAGAGAGGGCATTTTGTTTTGTTCTTAATTTTAGGGGAAAATAATTTGAATGAATTTATATTAGCTTATATGAATTATATTACCTTATTACATGAATTTATATTAACTTCATACAGCTAATCTGTATGAAGTTAGCAGTAGATTTTTGTTTGTTTGTTGTTGTTATTGTCAAGACAGTGTTTTACTCAGACTCACTGAAATCTCGAACTTCTGATCCTCCTGCCTCAGCCTCCCAAAGTGCTAGGATTATAGGCATGAGCCACTGTGTCCAGCTAGGTATAGGTTTTCTGTAGATGTTCTTTTTCAAGGTAAAAAAGTTTCCCTTCACTCCAAGTTTTGTTTTCATCATAAATGAGAGTTCAGTTTAAACAAATTTTTTATATTTGTTAATATGATTATATGACTTTTCTTCTTTAGCCTTTTAATGTGATAAAATATATTAATTTTCTTATCTTGAGCCAGTTTTGCTTCTCTGGAATAAATAATACCTTTCTTGCCATATAATATTTTTATATACATTGTTAGATTGGATTGGCTAAATTTTTGTTAAGGATTATTGCATCTATAACAAAGGGGATATTGCCTATAATTATTTTCTTTCATGTAATGTCTTTGTCTGGTTTTGCTAATAGGATAATGCTGGCCTTATAGAATGAGATAGGAAGTGTTCCCTCTGCCCCCAATTTCCAGGTTAGTATATACAGAATAATAAAAAAATTTCTTCCTTAAATACATTATAGGCTTTTCCAATGAAATGAACTGTGTGTTTTCTTTGTGGAAATTGATTCAATTTCTTTACTATTTATTGATCAATTAGATTATCTATGTATATTAATTATATGTCTGACATTAGATTATTTCTTTGTGTAAAGTAGTTATGTCCTTGACATACAAACTTAATGGATTATATCTTTGCAGGAATTGGTAAATATCACTTATCAAAACTGTGCATACAGAGTTGCTTATAGCATTATTTTATTATTATTTCAATGGGCATTGGATCAATAATAATGATCTCAATTTCTGATATTAGTAATTTGTGCTTTATCTCTTTTGTGTTAGTTACCTTGACTATAAGACTATCGACTTCATTGATTGTTCCAGTGAATTAGCTTTTACATTTATTTATTTTCTCTATTGATATCCTGTTTTGAATTGTATGGATTTCCGTTCTAATTTTTACTTTTTCCTTTCTTTGTGTTCTTTAGTACAAAGCTGTCCTTTATTCTCTAGTTTCCTAAGATGGGTATTGTTTTTTTTTTAAGTTCCAAATATTTTTAGGTTTTCCAGTCAGTGTTGTGTTACTGCTTTTATAATTCTCTTGTGGTCTGGGTGAAACTTTGTATGATTCTTGTTCATCTGAATTTTAAGGTCCAGGATATGGTCTACCTGATTAATGTTTTATGTGACATGAGAAGAATGTATATTCTGTTGTTATTGAGTGAAATATTCAATGAATGTTGATTATATCCAGCTGACCAATGGTGCTATTTGGTTCAACTGTATTCTTAATTGTGTTCCTGCCTGCTTGATGTGTCATTACTGATAGAGGTGTGTTGAAGTCTCCAACTGTAATTGTAGGGTTATCTACTTTTCCCTATAGTTTTATCAGTTTTTACCATACTTATTTTGATACTCTATCTTTATGTACACACTTACAAGAACTTTTTTGTATTCTTGAAGAATTAACCCCTTCATCATTAAATAATGCTCCTCCTTACTCCTAATTGCCCTTGTTCTGAACTGTGCTTTCTTTTGATTAGTGTTAGCACTGCACATCTTTATCTGCTTACTTCTAGTCTATCTGTGTTTTTATACTTACAGTGGATTTCTTACAGATAACATAAATACGGTTCTTGATTTTTTTATTTACTCTGTTAGTTTTTCACTTTTAATTGCTTTACTTAGAACATTCACATTTACAGCAACTATAAATACATAATTAGATTAATGTCTGCCTTGTTTGTAGGTTTTTCTATTCGCTACATTTGTTTTCTATTTTTGTATTCTCTTACTTTAACTGAAATTTTTTTTTCTGCAGTTTTTGGTCGGGGCTGGGATTTAACCTGCCACCTCTGGCATATGGGGTTTTTACCCTACTCCTTTGAGCCACAGGCGCTGCCTGAGTATTTTATATAATTCAATTTTCTCTCCTCTCATAAACATACCATTTTTAATTCTTTTTTTTTATTAGTTTCCCTAGAATTGCAATATACATTTACAATGAAGCTAAATCTATTTCAAATAATACCATACTTCTTCATGGCTCATGCAGATACTCTGTAGCAAACAGCTCCAAATTATTCCCTCTCATCCCTTATAACATCACTTTTATTTATTTCACTTATCCATATTATATAATCACCCAATATGTTATTGCTATTATTGCTTGAATAAGTAGTTATTCAATCAACAAGAAATGAGAAAAATAACATATTTAATTTTACTATCATTTATTACCTCTCTAATTCTCTATGTTTACTTAGTTTCATGTTTCTTTTTTTATTTTTTTATTAAATCACAGCTGTGTACAATAATGCAATTATGGGGTCCAATGTGCTGGTTTTATATACAATTTGAAATACTTTCATCAAACTGGTTAACATAGCCTTCACCGCATTTTTCTTAGTTATTGTGTTAAGATATTTATATTCTACCCTTAGTAGATTTAACATATGCCCTTGTAAATTGCATTGTGGGATGTCTTAGATCCATGTTTCTAACTTATATCATTTTCCTTCTCTTTGAAGAGATTTTCTACATTCTCCCCTGCATACATACTGGTGACAAGAGTCCATCAGATTTTGCTTCTCTGAGAAAGGTTTTATTACTCCTCACTTTCCAAGGATAATTTCAGTGGCTATAGAATGCTTTGTTTGGTGTTTTCTTTTTTGTTGTTGTTGTTTGTTTGTTTTTACACAGTCTCACTTTGTCACCCTGGGTAGAGTAATGTTTCTTCTTCTTTACATTGTTTTAGTTCAATTGGTGTGTATTTCAATAGGCAGCCTTTCTAATTAATTATGTACTTACTTCTGGATAGTCTAAAATTTTGATATTAGTTCCTCTTTGACCAAATATAATTATTGAAGATATTTTAAAGCTTTTTTGTTAAAGAAGTTTTCTCTTTGTTCCCTTTTTAGTTCTATGGAATTGTGATCAGAGAATATTTTCTTTAGTATTTCATTTTTATTGGAATTTTTAAAGTGACAATGTAAGGGCTTTGTGTATGTGGTTGCACATACATGCACAGATGTGCATTAGTAATATAAAGTTGGGTTTTCTTAATGTTTTTAACAGTGATAGTTTTACGTTCATTAATTAGGCCTGCCTTATAAATTGTGTTGTTTATATGTTCAATACACATTTTTTTTTATTGTTGAATCATAGCTGAGTACATTAGTGCAATCAAGGGGTACAATGTGTTGGTTTCATATACAATCTGAAACGTTTTCATCAAACTGTTTGACATAGCCATCATGTCATTTTCTTAGTTATTGTATGAAGACACTTGTATTCTGCCTTTAGTAAATTTGTCTGAACCAGACTAAGATGCACCACACGTGTGACCC
>CAUYRH010136442.1:0-13866 GCA_963574655.1 Perodicticus potto | reverse complement strand
TAACAAACATATGAAAAAATGCTCAACATCCCTAATTATTAGAGAAATGCAAATCAAAACCACCCTGAGATACCATCTAACTCCAGTGAGAATGGCCCACATCACAAAATCTCAAAACAGCAGATACTGGCATGGATGTGGAGAGAAGGGAACACTTTTACACTGCTGGTGGGACTGCAAACTGATAGAACCTTTTTGGAAGGAAGTATGGAGAACTCTCAAAGAACTCAAACTAGACCTCCCATTTGATCCTGGAATTCCATTACTGGGCATTTACCCAGAAGAAAAAAAATCCTTTTATCATAAGGACACTTGCACTAGGCTGTTTATTGCAGCTCAATTTACAATCGCCAAAATGTGGAAACAGCCTAAATGCCCACCAACTCAGGAATGGATTAACAAGCTATGGTATATGTACACTATGGAATACTATTCAGCCATTAAAAAAAATGGAGACTTTACAGCCTTTGTATTAACCTGGATGGAAGTGGAACACGTTATTCATAGTAAAGCATTACAAGAATGGAGAAGCATGAATCCCATGTACTCTATTTTTATATGAGGACAATTGATGAAAACTAATGACACGGTGGGGGTGAGGGAATGGGAGAGCAGAGAGAGAAAGAATGAGGGAGGGGTAGGGAAAGGAAGAACAGAGAGAGGGAAGGAGAGAGGTGGGTGGGGTCTTGGTGTGTGTCACACCTTTTGGAGGCAAAATATGATTGTAAGAGGGACTTTATCCAACAAGTGCAATCAGTGTAACATAGTTTCTTGTACCCTCAATGAATCCCCAACAATAAAAAAATGTATATATTCTTAAACATTAGATTTCTGTATCACAGATCCAAAGGAAGCAAAAAGAATGACCCAGAACCAAGTCTACCCTATTCTAGGAGTCAGTTTGTCTCTGGAAGCTGCAATCCAAAGGGACTTTTGATTTTAAAACAAACATGTAACTCCACACTCAACCTATTATAATTTACTAAAATTCAACTCTCATGTTTAAACAGAAACAAACCCCATGATTTTCTGTAGGAAAGTCTTTGGTGAGATTCAAATGTCTACTTATTTTATCATGTTCATGTTTTAGAAATCCTACTAAGAAGATATTACATACATGAAGTTTGAAACGATGCTATGAAGGACATTAGACAACCCCATCCCCAAAAAATTATTGTCTGCGATCTTACTCAATTTTGTACAAAAAGTATCCTGCAATTAAGACTATTCAATGTTTTGCACTCTATTTAGGGAGAATTTATTGACAGTAAAGGGAGAGATTTCTAACAGGACCGAGAAAAGTTGTCTCTATATGGACAAGTTGATTTTCAATACGAACTAATCATTTTCTACACCATTCAATCACAAATTCAATCCTGGATGGTAGGCAGCTAACAGTGCCTCTATCTCTTTCTATAGTCTGGGAAATATCCCTCAATTACACAAATTGGAGTAGGTTACTAAAAGAACACTAAGGCATAAAGATAATGAAGGAACTTCTCTTGTGTCCCAAATCACACATGGAAAATAATTCTTCCTTCCTACTCTTCAGTAATTTGTGATATTTCTAGAACAAATATATTCAAGTAAGCTTCCAAAGGATACTTTGCACACTGCATGCATAATCAATGTTGAATAAGAACTGAATGCTGGTGAATAGTATTTTTTGTGTTGGGGGGGTCAAAGCTGCCTTGTATTCCACTGGGTAAGATTTGGAAGTTGCAGGAGATTTTAGTTGAGCATTATCCCTAAACACAGTATTTTTTTTTTTATAGACTTGTCCCTGTTGCTCCCTTTTACTTACTCTTTCTTTAGTGTGTGGTGTAGTATACATAATTTAAGCAACCAGGGAATGTCTCTGGGCTCAAAACCACCTGCTGGCTTATATTAACTAATTAATGGTGATTTATCTGAGTTACTAATTTGAGTGGAGTTAAATGCCATCAGGAATTTGGGAAACGTTGTAAGAATTCTGATTAAACTTATGCCTTTATGACAGACAGTCTCCTTTAAAGGCATTTTAAAAATGTTGCTTGTTAGTAGATTAAAAAAAAAAAAATCTGCCAAATCGAAGACCTGGTGCTGTTTCCTGGCTCAAATCATGTCTTTTTTTTTTTTAATTGTACATGTATTTTTATTTTTTATTATTATTTTTTATTAAATCATAACTTCGTACATTTATGCATTTATGGGGTTCAGTGTAATGCTTCAATATACAATGAGAAATGCTTACATTGAACTAATTAACACATCCATCACAATTATACTCATTTCTTAATAGTTTTGAAATGTACTATTGCTTCATGCACATTAGGTGAAGTCCCCCCAAATGCCCTCCCTCCTCCGATATCTCCCCTCTCCTCTCTCTCCTCTTCCCTTCTTTGTTATGGAATATAGTTATGTTTTGCCATTCGTATGAGTGTGTAGGTGATTATATATTCATTTCATAGTAGTATTGAGTACATTGGATACTTTTTCCTCCATTCTTGAGATACTTTACTGAGAAGAATATGTTCCAGCTCCATCCAAGTAAACATAAAAGATGTGAAGTCTCCATCTTTTTTTTATAGCTGTATAGTATTCCATGGTGTCTTATGGAGGCTTTTTTGCCTTTGCTATTCAATTTTATCTCTGCCAGGAGTCCTCACATTTTGTCTCTTGTATTAGAGTTTGTCTAGTTTCATAGGACTTTGTTTAAAAAATAGAACTGATTTTGAATCCATAGAGCTTAATCCCATTTATGAAAACTTATACAGTAGATTCATTTCAGCCAAACTTGTATGTCAGGCTGACCTGATTCCCAGGGCCTGAAAGTGTGAATTTAATGATGTTGCAATGTTTGAGGTAAGAATATAATGGAAAGCTCTCAGCAGCATATCTTTTGGACCAGTGTAATTTCTTTTTTTTCCTGCTGGTCTCAGTGTCTGTTAAGGCAATGTTGTCTGCATCTATAAAAGCTGGCTATCCCTTACTACTGTGATCTCACTGCTGTGACAGTTAACAAAGAATCATCTACTTAAAGCACATAGTAGGCAACTGGTAAATACACACTTAGGGGTCACTGAAACAGTAATTCTATTAACTGTGTTGTGTTGTATTTTGACTTTAAGGAAAGGCACAGTAATTAACACAGGATCCTTGCTTTGTTTTGGGTTTAGGAGTAGTTTCTCTGGAGTAGTCACCTTTTTCTCGTCTTCCCCCCTCCCCCCAAAACATAATTCAAGTAAAGATAAAATGCATGCAGTATTTAGTGTATATATATTTTCAGTTTATAGTTGTTAATTCACACATACCATTTAAGGAAGAAAGGTACTTTTCACATACCTCATTATTACAGTTAAAAAATTTAACCACTGAAAAATAGTCATAATAGAACTCAGAGTAAAATAGGAGATGAGAATTTGAGTTCCCGGTGACCTCAGACTCATGATATGCCTGATTTGTCTGAAAATAAGGAAGGTAACTGGAATATAATTTGATCCTTCCTTCCTTCCTTCCTTCCTTCCTTCCTTCCGTCGACAGGCTCTCATTTTGTTGCCCTCAGTACAGTGCTGAGTGTCAAAGCTCACAGCAACCTCAAATTCTTGGGCTCAAGCGATCCTCTTGCCACAGTCTCTGGATTAGCTGGGACTACAGATGCTGGCCATGATACTTGGCTATTTTTAGAGATGGGTCCCAATGTTGCTCAGCCTGGTCTTAAACTCCCGAGTTCAAGCAATCCACCTGCCTTGGCCTCCCAGAGTGCTAGGATTACAGGTGTGAGCCACCGCATCTGGTCTTGATACTTTTTCTCATTTCTGATGTATTTCCAGAGCATTAAAAATAAAAATATATATATATACATATATAGAGAGAGTTATATATAGTATATGTCCATAATTTACAACAGTTATCAAATTTAACAACCAAAAGAAAGCTTTGCTATTTCAACTTTGAATTGCAGTTATGTAGCTAAAGTTATTTTTGGATTTGGGGCTTACTTTTAGTTCCCTAGGGATGAAGTTTAGATAGTAGTCAACTGTTGTGTATTTTCAATAGTTCTGCTCACCTATTTGGTTACTCAGCTAGGATGGTAGATACCTGGAACTCCTCTCATCTTTCTTTTATTTTAATTGTGCAACTTTCACTTTGTTAGGGCTTGCAACCCTCTTTAGCTGTGCTGAATTTATCTAGTTATCTTCTCTGTTGCTTGCCTTCTGCTTCTGATGTTTTACTTTTTTTCTTCCCTGAAATATGACTGCATTTAGTAAATGAGAGGCTATTATTAATCTCTTTATTAACTTTGTGTTGAAGAGTCACCCCAAGAGTTTCTTGGGGTATGGATGAAGAATTTTCTTGATCTCCACAGACTTTCAGTTCCTCCTTATTTCTGACTTTACTAAGTCCAAGGTATTTTGTGGACAGTAGCCCGAATCCATGTCAAGTTCACTGCATGACACATGCAGATCTCAGGCTTCACTGCTTTTCACCTGAAGGTAGCATAGGGTACAGCAGAAAATAACATCTATCCATATTCAAATTACTGTGAGGTTAAGAATTGTGAGACTGAAAAAGATTTGTAACAGGTGATGAGCAATTAAATTTATACAGTGCTCTTAGTAACACAGTGAGAAGGTATACTTATTTAATTACTTTCATATAGATTTTAAATGACACATTTAAAAAAATTTTATATTCTTTTTGTGGTTAACTGACGGAGAGCAGAGAGCATACCGAAGTTACAAAAATAAAGTGATATCAGTTTTTTTTTTTTAATTTCATATTGAAATTATGAGGGTATTCATATATGAGGGTATATATGATTTGGTTACATAGCTTGCTTTTGTGTGGATAAAGTTTTAGGTGTGTCTTTGTCCCAGAAATTGTGCAATATACTCATGCAACGTACCCCCTGGATCTAAAGAGAGCTCTGAAACTGGAAGTCATATATCGTGACCTCCAAACTTGCTACACTTACAAACTTCACCAGAAAGCCTCTTCTGTTCAATGTGTACCTTATTCCTTTCTCAGATTTGGTGAATTAATATTTACAGCCTGACTCCATGCAAGTTCTAAACTTTATTCTAGAGAAAAGATCTCACTAAATAAGAGGGTTGATTATTGCCAGGCCAGAGGGGAGGACAATGATGACACCTACCTGAACTTGATCCTCACATTTCAACCCGTCTGCTGTGGTAAAGCAACATCATGAGGTTTCAAGAGCATGGAGTGGAAGATATACCCCCAAAGCATCTTAATCAAACCACTTTTTGAAAGTTTAACATATGGATTTGAAATTCCTGGTGATTTCTAATGCTTAGAATTAGCTTTGCCTTAAGTATTCAATCACTGTGTGATCTGTTCCATTTCAAGAGTGGTATGGGAAGAAAATAGACTCCAATTCATAGGTACCGTATTGTGCAAGATTCTTATTAAAAACAGCATATTCCTGTAGCCCAGAGGGCTGACAGCATCTTTGAAAGCAGAAGTGCTGCTGTAAGCGAACCTCAAGGGGCTACTCTTGAGAGAGATGCAGCCTTAACCCTCTCTTTGTGGGGGCAGGGAGGAGGAGGGAAGCTGTGGATAGTACCACACCCTATCACAGCTCCAAGCCTCTGTCACCCCAATAAATAATATTTCTTATGGCATTACTGACATTCAGTTCCCCAGTTAACAGGTTTATCTGTGCTTCCAAAAGACTAATTATTTTAAAAAAGAAGGAAAACACTTTAAAGATAGAATCAGTTTAGAGGAGCACACACCCATAGTTAGGCTCAGTTATGCAAGGATTTTCCTTTTTTCTTTTTTAAAATCATGTTTAAATATAGGTATCATTTGCTTCTATTTCATCACTTGTACTTGACATTTTATCTACAGGTGATCAAAATATAATAAAGGAATCACTGCCAGACTTAGGCTCTTAACAATGTTGAGTAAAGCACTGCTCGGAGACAAGGTGCTGAGAAACAGAAGTGTCCTGAATAAATTCAGTTCAAACAGAATGATCATATCCTGAGGTCTCACTAATGTGAGTGTTTTTTCTTATTGTCTATTAAAAGTGACAGCAACTGCAAAGAAAGTTTGGTTTTCCCATGTTGATGATCAGTTTACTGATTTCACTATCCCACTTTTTATGTGCAGGCTTGTTAACTTCAAGTTTAGTCATGAGAATTATTTAGGTATTTTTATATGTGTTGTCAAAAAATATCTTCATTAACATTCTAAGTCTGAATTCAGTGTACTAACTCATCATTTCATGGATTTAAAAAACACAATTAAGTTTGGAAGAATTTTAGGGCTTATTTAAAACTTGTTGGTCTTGTACAACTTAAAGGCATGTACATGTACCTTAAAAGATAATTGCTATTTTTAAAATTTAGAACAACACATCCTAAATATGAAAAAATAAAGTTGCATATATTTAAGGCAAGTTTACATGAAAGAGATGACAATTTTCACAAAACATAATTCTTTATAAAGTTATCCTTTAAATGTCCAGGCATTTTGTTAAAAGAAACCAAAAAAATCACAAGGTAACATTTAGGCAAAATGCATTCAGCTTTCCAGGTTTTAATTTCTATATGGGCTAAGTTTGGAACTAAAACTCTAATTTTTATCTTACCTACAAAAGGAGAACATTTATGTAATTTTTCCCCCAAAGCATCTTCATATTTTAAGTACATGATCCTTGAGTGATAACAAGGTATTTGTTCTTGTTCCTACTTAAGTACTAACACTTCCCCTGAAGTTAGTATGGAATGTGGCCCCAAACCAAATGAATTGATTAGATAAGCAGCCTTCAAAAGAAAGGCACATCTGGGTGTTTGTCCAGTTTCACCATTTTGAATGATGATGATGCTCTATGGCTATGAAAAAAAGAAGAAAGAAGCTTGGTTTGGGAATACAAATTCAAAGGATATAAATCAAATGTCAATAACATTGACTGAAATGTTTCTAAAGCCTTAATACTCTAGAGGCTGATCAGAATATGTGATCTCTGACCTAAACACATGTAGATCAGGTGGTTGAATTTTCAAGGAGAGCAGAAAACTAAAGGCATGTTAGGGTTTCAGAAATGGACTAAGTCTGGGGAGCAAACAGGTCTTTAGTCAAAAAAATAACATTATTCACTCAAATTCACAGTATCTTAGTTCAGCTGTGCTCAGCTGAAGAAGGAAACTAGACTAAGCTAATCTATTCTAGTATATGAATAGCAATTGACTTCACAGATGTTGACATTAAAAATGGGCCAACAAACATATGCAAAAAATGATCAACATCACCAGTCATAAGAGAGACATAAATTAAAACCACAATGAGAAAGCATCTTACTTTAATTAGAATAGTCATGATTAAAAAGTCAAAAAACAGTAGATATTGACCAGGACGAGGTGAAAAGTGACCACTTATATATTTTTAGTTGGAATGTGAATTAGTACAACCTCTATGGAAATTGGTTGTGGAGATTTCTCAAAGAACTAAAAGTAGATGTACCATTTGATCCTGCAATCCCACCAGTAGGTACCCACCCAAAGGAAAAGTAATCATATCAAAAAGTTACTTGCACTCTTGTGTTTATTGCAGCACAGTTCACAATCACAAAATATATGGGAATCAACCGAAGTGTCCATCAGTTGATAAGTGGATAAAAAAATGTGGTGTATATGTATATATATACCATGGCATACGATTCAGCCATGAGAAAGAATGAAATATCATCTTTTGCAGCAATTTGGATGGAATTAGAGGCCATTATCCTAAATGAAGTACCTTAGTACTAGAAAAATAAATGCCACATGTTCTTACTGATAAGTGGGGGTTAACCTGTGGCTACCCAAGGACATACAGAATGGTAGAATAGACAGTGAAGACTTCAAAAAAGACTTTGCAGGATGAAAAACTACCTGTTGGGTACAATGTACACTATTCATGTGATGGGTACCCTAAACTCTGACTTCACCACTATACAATATATACATGTAACATTATTCAACTTGTACCTCCTAAATCTATTGAAATTAAAATTTGTATACATAGTATGAGGCATGACAATTAAGTTCAAGAACTCATCCTAGAAAAAGTGCTGCATACCTCATTGCTGAATAGTACTATGGTCACCTTCAAAGTACTCACCTTGGGGAACTATGAACCAACACCAGTGCCTAATCTCCCCTTTAAAGCAATTTTGGACCTTTTCTTCTGGAATGACTTGTCATCATACGGGAAACAAAAGCACACAACAGTAATACATGCCACTCAACAAGATGCCACCACATGTCAACATGAACACCTCTGTGAGACGCTGATATCCCAACGTTATGAAACCTTACTGAATCGTTTGCACAGAGCTGCTAACGTAAGTGCATGGTGGCAAGTTTGCAAACTTAATTGTCAGATCTCATATATGTATAAAATTAAAAAAACATTTCTGAGAAAGGATGGAAAAGGTTGTTAACTTAAAAGAAATAATTACTGAACCTCAAGCAGAGTAACAATATGTGTGTAAGTAAATAATTCTGACACAGGAGGAAAGATACTTTTGTTCAGGAGATCATTATGTACAAACCTGGCCTTTGGGTTGGCATCTACCACACAACGAAATCCTCCTTTTATCTGTTAGTATATTCATAACAGGTAGATGCCTATTTTCATAGCTGCTTCTCTTTCTTGACTTCTATGCTAAGAGATACTCTCAATATATCTCTTATAATTCTTTTCTTTTTTTTCTTTAACTCTTATAATTCTTTCTGACATTCTTATGGTTGTGATGAGTGAGGATGGTTTCATTGTCTGTAGAGAATAGGGAAGGCTAAGTATTTCTAAGTGAGTATTTTAATAATATTTTTATTGCACAAGAACTACTTATCCGATAAAAATATTGAATATGAACATTGAATTAGTATTTTTAAAAAGTGGGCTGGTGATGAAGCCATCAGTATCCTAATTGCTAAATGTCACTGCAGTGATTTTCAAGGCTGGGCTAAACGGCATGATGCATAGATATACTTTAGTGTTACGTTTTATAAGATATTCATCAGAGTTTGGAAACACAAGGTCTAATAAACTGTTAAATAAAATTTTCTAAATCACTTTATAGCCCAAGAAGGAACTGCAGCCTTTAGGTAGTTTAGAATGGATTGTCACAGGAATTGTGAATTGGGAAGAAGCAACCAGGTAGTGAGAATAAATTAGTGTGATTAGAGTTAGACATCTATTACAGAAGTAGTTCAGTGCTTAAGTGAATTGTTTAAGACTAGAAAGAGGAAGATCATTGACAAATTACAACTGGAATTCCTTGAGAACTAAATAGTGCTGGGAACAAAATATTTAGCCCATCATTTAGCTGTGGCTTTATCAACATGGCCTTTCAGATCTCCTTCAGAGTCTCCGAAGATTTCCTTCATAATATGTGTCACTTTCAGTATCTTACATAAACAAGAATATCCTCTTATGATTGCAGTACAAAGATTTCATTTTATAATACTTTAATCATTCCTCTTGCAGTTCATCATGTTTGGTATCCAGAATCAGAGAGCCCTGGCTTTAGTACTAGTTCTATCACCTTCTGGATGGTTCACTGGGGTCAAAATACTTAACCTTTCCAAACCTTCAGGTTCTCCATTGTAAAACAGAGCTTCCCACATCCTCCATTTCCTTTATTCTGTTTCTGACACCTGCCCTGGGCCCCTCACTGTTCTATTTTAATTGCCAATGCATCAGATCTTTCCCTACCTTTCTTCTCCCTCAAATGAAAACTTATTGTTTACTCCCATTGCTTCAGGGCTTTGCTAATGTGTTAGCTAACTAATAATTCCCCTCCTAGATAACAGAATGCCTTAATTTAGTGGAAGCAGACATTTCTTTTTATTTATTTATTTATTTATTTTTATTGTTGGGGATTCATTGAAGGCACAAGAAACCAGGTTACACTGATTACATTTGTTAGGTAAAGTCCCTCTTACAATTGATGGGATCCAATTACCATTTTAGACATTTCTGCTTGATGATAATAACTTATATTTGTATAAAGATTTGTAGATTACTCTTTTTACACATATATAATCTGTTAATTCACATAATATACCTGGAGTAGGGTATTATTGTCCACATTTAGTGGATGAGGAAACTGACAGAACAAGAGGCCCAGTGATATACATGGGTACATGCAGAATTTGTGATGCAAGTTCTAGACCAGTGCACCTCAAGTCCAGTACTTGTCCGATTTCACAGCTGTAATCAATAAAGTTCTCAGGTCCTATTGAGCAATACAGGAATTTCAGACCTGAACATGGCTGATAGTGAAACAAAACAAAACAATGAAGAGGTCCTGCCTTAACTCACTGCTATATGTGTTAAAGGAAACCCATATAATATATCTGGGCCTCAGTTTCTTACATTTAAAACCCTTTAGGTCCATTTTACTTTTAATATTCCTTGATTCTATGAACATATGCATTATAGTTGCAGTTTCTACACCAATTTTCATTCTCTTTTTAGATTATGTCAATAGTTGGACAGAGAATTCAGTTATCAGGGAACACAATAGTATTTCAAAATGTGTTAAGATATGTCATGTTTTTAAGAGGGAAGAAGAAAAAGTACAGAAAATTGAGTATTACGTTTGAAGATTCAAGTGGGGGATTATAGCTACCAATTTCTTTTGGCAGCAATTTCTATGGGGTTGTCCTCTGTCCTCAGAAGCGCTTAGTTTCAGGAGGGATGTGCGCAGAGCAGAGAAGGAGGAAGAGGACGCCCCTTAGCCATCCCTATTAGCTAAATTAACTCCAGTCATCAGCAGGAAAATAGATGTGGAAACAAAATCATGACATACTCGTGGATTAAATTTTTAAAAGTCATATACCAACCAATTTTGAGCCATGTAGTCAAAACTCAAGTTGCCCAAGTTAAACACAATTCTCTATTTATTAATATAGACTGTCCAAGAAAATCTGGTGCAATTCTGTATGATAGTCTAAAAGCAACATTAAAGGAAAAGATGACATTTTGAAGGTTCCCCCCACTCCCTCCATTAACACAACTACGCTGGCTGAGCTATGAAACTGTGATGGAAATATTAGAGCTGTTGTGCCTGAAAAAAAAATGCAGTGATCATTTCATTCTTCCTGTCTTTTAATGCTCCAGGGTTTTGGAGACGAATAGGAGCAATAAGTTCACTTTGCAGAATTAATGCAGTAATTCTTTATCATAAGAGCAGAGCATTACCTCAATCTGATTTTGCTACAAAATGGTTCAAAGTCTATTTTTAATGATGGCCCTAATTTGTTAACACCTTTTAAATTATTAATCCCCTTTATATTCAAGTAGTTATTGCATGTCATAACAATGTATCTATGCGGGGAAATTTAATAGTATTTTCTAGATGTCAAGAAAAGGCTTGTTCTGCAAAATGCTATTAAAACTGATAATGAGCTAAATATTTGCCATAGCAAACACTGAAATTACTATATCAATCAGCATTGGGCGCTCTTATTCAATAAACAGAAATTAACCTATTAACTATGCCGAACTTTCAGCAACAAAACGATTGCTTTCAACCATTTCTCTCCACTTCAAATCTTTCTTTTCTTAAAACCACATCTTGCCCTAGAATCTGAGTTTTGAATAAAATTCTTAGTATCAGTGTTTGTGGTTGAAATCCCAAAGTACACAAGATGTAAAATTGTGAATGTTTTGCCCTGGTGGTTACAAATATTTTTTTACTTTTAGTAGACTCTGATTTATAAGCAATAAAATACTGTATTCTATAAGAATCAAATGTCCACGTTTTAAAGTTAGGTTTTAGAATATTTTCTGGTTTCTAGGATTAAAAAAAGATTTCTCTTTTATAATTATAGGACTTAAGTACATACACAGACAATATATAAGTGAAAGGCGCTGTAAGCTTCCACCACTGGTTAGTTATAGCTTTCAGGATAAGGATGAGGGGTATATTTTTCATGCACACCCAGAAAAAGGATGGAGATGCAAAAGCACTTTACACATATTTTAAAACAACAGAAAGTCAGTCCTGATTTCTGGTTGTAAATTACACAGTATCAAGCAAATGTTCTGTCTGTCTTCATAAGGTGGGTATACCCCAGATCCAATTACCATCTTAGATGCTGGGCTGAGAATCAGTGTTACCCAAAAGTGACCCAGAATTGGGTTTAGTTCTGAGACTTTTTGTTATTCCTTAGACAGGTTTTAAAAGCATGTACATTTTTAGTTGCTTTCATAATTTCTAAATTTCTAAAAACTGACATGGCACACACTATAAATCATGTAAAATAAGGCAGAACATGATCTAATACAAAGTAGGGGTAGGGGAATGAGGGATCGGGGAGAGGGGAGGAGGAAGGGAGACAGTGTATGGCACACCTCTTGGAGGCAGGACACTACAACAGGGACTCTACCCAACAACCACCATCAGTGTAACCTAATTCATTGTGCTCTCATTGAATCCCAAACAACAACAACAACAACAAAAATAAGGCCAATGTCAACATCCAAGTTCATGTAGTTGAGCCCAATACAAATAATTCTACACCATGGTAAGCTTTTTGTGTTTGTTGCAACTCCCCTCAAGTAGGTAGGATATATATTAAATACCCTTTATTGAATATAACTCTTCATTAAATACTCTAATTAAACTCTATATTAAATACTCTTCATCAAAATAGATACTAATGTACTAGTGCAGAATAGAGGAAGTTAGGTGATTTATTCAAGCTAGTGGGGACACTGGGAAAACAACAGACTTTGTGGCTTTCAGGTTTATAATTCCAGAGGTTCTCAGCCTTACATGCACTCACTTGGGGAACTTTAAAAAATACCCTTATCTAAATGACACTCAATTAGTGCCCCTTTAAATCCAAATCCGCTGGTGTGATGTCTCTGCACCAGTAATTTTGAAAAGCTTACAGAGGATTCTGAAATGCAGGCAGGAGTGAGAATATTATTAGAATGCAGATTAAAACCAATAGATCTGGGTGGGCCTGGGCTTCTGCATTTCTCAAAGGTTTCTGGATAATGTCCACACTGCCAGGCACTGACCACATTTGGAAAAGTGAGATCATTTTTCCTTTTTTACACAGAAAACATCTTCACTTTTTAAAAGAAATCTTTTATGTTTAAGGGGCTAGAAGCAAATATTTCCCTGAGTTGGCCTATAATTACTTTGACTTAAATAAATTACAAACTGCCTAATAGAAATACCCTTAACTAAATTGTGATCTTCAGGGAGTTCAAAATTAAGCATAATCTCAGAAGAGATAACGTTTTCCAAATACAGAAAATTTGGGGTCAATGACAATTAGAGCAAAGACAGTAGTTCGAAGCTTGAATCCTACCATTAAACAAACTTGAGTTCAGATTCGAGCTCTGTCACTCTACAATGTATCCCCTAATATTTCTAAACTCTACTTTTCTAACGTGGAAAATGGAAGCAATAATATGATAGTATTTATTCTATTTAGTCAACAGATAAATCCAAAGCTTTCCATGCCAGGCACTATTCAGCCAAAGTCCCTGGTGCCAAGTAGCTGACCCATAACTAACTTAGAATCTCCTTGTAAGAATAAAAGAGATACTGCATGGTCTAACACTTGAGGACTCAACAAATGTTAGTCATTACTTTATATTAGCTCTAAAGGCTTAGCTGTTATTGTGTCCAGTTAGCACATACTGTTTTGATATGTTGATACTCCAGTAAGAACAGGAATCGATTAAATATATGAATCATAATTTTGTTTTTTTTTAAATAATTTTATTAAATCATAATTGTGTACATTGGTGCAATCATAGGGCAGAATGTGCTTCATATACAATCAGAAACATTTTGATCGTACTGTGAGAGATAGCCTTCATGGCATTTTCTTAATCACTATA
>CAUYRH010136436.1:0-36268 GCA_963574655.1 Perodicticus potto | reverse complement strand
CCTAAGCCCAGGAGTTGGAGGTTGCTGTGAGCTGTGACACCACGGCATTCTACCAAGAGTGACAAAGAGATACTCTGTCTCTACAAACAAAAAGAAAAAATGATGAGAAAAGTATTAAATACCAAAGATGTGACATTTTTTTTTTTTTGAGACAGAACCTCAAGCTGTCACCCTGGATAGAGTGCCGTGGCATCACAGCTCACAACAACCTCCAATTCCTGGGCCCAAGCGAGTCTCTTGCCTCTGCCTCCCAAGTAGCTGGGACTACAGGTGCCTGCCACAACGCCAGGCCATTTTTTGGATGCAGCCATCATTGTTGTTTGGCGGGCCCAGGCTGGATTCAAACCCGCCAGCTCAGGTGTACGTGGCTGGCGCCTTAGCCTGTTGAGCCACAGGCGCCGAGCCGGGTGTGACATTTTATTAAGCTGTTTCACTCACAACATGTCCCCCCAAAATCTTTTTAACTTAGAAGAAAAAAACAAACAAAAAACCCTGCATTTTACTCAGGCAACTACATACTTAAATTCAGCCTAAGTAGAAGTGAATTTAAAGAATGGTGTTTGCCACTCTGGGAGGCTAAGGTGGGTGGACTGCCAAGGCTCACAAGTTTAAGACCAGCCTGAGCTAGAGCGAGACCTCATCTCTAAAAATAGTCAGGCGTTGTAGCAGGTGCCTGTAGTCCCAGCTACTTGGGAGGCTGAAGCAAGAAAAATTGCTTGAGCCCAAGAGTTTGAAGTTGCAGTGAGCTATGACGGCACACTACCAAGGTGGCAAAGTGAGACTCTGTCTCAAAAAAAAGAAAAAAAAAGAATTAAAGAATGGTGTTTGTTAATGGATTAAAGAACAAAATGTAAGACCAAAAACTATAAAACTTCTAGAAGAAAACATAAGGGAAAACTCCTTGATAGTGGAGTTGGCAACGACATTGGTGGGTATCACATAAAAGCTCAGGCAACAAAGCAAATAGAAACAAAGAAGATATGACAAGTGAAAAGGCTTCTGCCCACCAAAAGAAACAATCAACAAAGTGAAAAGGTAGCCTATGGATTGGGAGAAAATACTTGCAAACTAAGTACTTAATAAGGGGTTAACATCCAAAATATATAAGGAACACATACATCTCAATAGCAAAAGTGGTAATCATAAAAATAATAAAATTTAGGTTGTTGAGTGTGAAATGTCCAATTTACTTAAGTACTAAGTTTTATAGATGATACCTCTCGACATTTCATTTTGACTTTTGCTTTATTTTTATTTTGAAGGAACTTTCTCATTCTTTCAAATGCACATCTTGCCTTGTGACTATCTTTCAAATATCTGTTTAGAGAATTTTTGCAAAACCACAGATAAGTCAAAAATTTGTGTTATTTTCAAATATGAGTTCTATCATGCAACCAATGCAGCATAGAAAGCTTGAAATAGCAAAAAAGTGCTTGGGAAGGATGTGGCTAATGAACACACAGTACATCGATGTTTTGAGCAGTTCCATTCTGGTGATTTTAATCTTTAAAATGAGCTACACAGGCAACCTAAAACCAAGGTGGATAATGATAAGCTGAAAGCTATAGTGGAAGAAATCCAGCTCAATCTATGTGTGAATTAGCAGCAAGGTCTGATGTTGCTATTCCAAAATTATGGGACCATTTGAAACAAATTGGCAAGGTAAAGAAGCTGGATCGATGGGTCCTGCATGAATTAAATAAGCTTCAGAAGAGAAATCTTCTGGAAGTTTGCTATTCTTTGCTGTTAACAACATAAAGGCAAACCATTTCTACCCCGTATTGTCACATGTGAAGAAAAATGGATTCCTTTTGGCAACTACGAGCAATTACTGGATAAAGATGTAATGCCAAAAGATAGTCCAAAACTGAATGTTCATCAAAAACGCTAATGTTCCAAATGTGGGTATTATCCACCACAGTTTCAAGATACCTGTCAATTAATTATAGCGGAGGTCTACTACAGCCAGTTGAACGAAATTAAGAGGATGCTTGTGAATAAACAGCCAAGACTTGTAAAGAGGTAGGCCAATTCTCTTGCAAGACAACACTCAATCACTTATCACAAGGACAAAGCTGTTCAAACTACAGAAGCTGGATTTGGAAACTCTGTCATCCATCCTATTCACAGACCTTGCACCAAACAACCAAGGAAAAATATTCAATTCTCAACAAGCAGTGGAAAATGTTTTTTGCAATTTCATCACCACTTGCTCTCCAGGATTCTTCACTGCTGGCATAAACAAGCACCGTTAAGATGGTAAAACTGTGTCAATAGTTTAGGTTCATACTTTGATTAATTGTACTGCTTCTTGTTTGCTTGCAATACAATAAACTAAACATTTGATTCTAAATCAGACATTTCATATTTAGTGACCTATGATAATAACCCAACTGAAAAATGGCCAGAGGATCTGAACAGACATTTTTCTAAAGACACACAAATGGCCAAGAGGGATATGAAAAGGCATTCAACATCACTAATCATCAAGGAAATACAAATCAAAACCACAAGCAAATACCATCTCACACCTGTTAGGATGGTTATTATCAAAAAGACAAGAGATGAAAAGTGTTGGCAAAGATAAGAAGAGAAAACCTTTTTACACTGTTGTCAGAAACTTAAATTGATATAGACATTATAAACAATGGTATGGAGGATCCTTAAAAAATTAAAAATAGAGGCTCGGCGCCTGTGGCTCAACGGGCAAGGCGCCAGCCACGTACACCCGACCTGGCGGGTTCAAATCCAGCCCGGGCCCGCCAAACAACAATGACGGCTGCAACCAAAAAATGGCCAGGCGTTGTGGCGGGTGCCTGTAGTCCCAGCTACTTGGGAGACAGAGGCAAGAGACTAGCTGGAACCCAGGAATTGGAGGTTGCTGTGAGCTGCGAAGCCACAGCACTCTATCTGGGGTGAAAGCTTGAGGTTCTGCCTCAAAAAAAAAAAAAAAAAGAAAGAAAAAATTAAAAATAGAACTGCCATATGACACAGTAATCCCTCTGCTAGGTATATACCCAAAGGAAATGAAATAAGGATCTTGTAGAGATAGCTGCATCCCCATGTTCACTGCAGCATTATTCTAATAGCCTAGGTGTATGTATGCATGTGTACATATACACATACATACAAAAAGGCATGAAATTCAGCCTTAAAAGAAAGGAGATACTGCCATTTGCAATAACATAGATGAATCTAGAGCAGCAGTTCTCAACCTGTGGGTCGCGACCCCTTTGTGACAATGAAAATACATCCTACATATCAGATATTTACATTACAATTCGTAACAGTAGCAAAATTACAGTTATGAAGTAGCAATGAAAATAATTTTATGGTTGGGGGTCCACCACAACATGAGGAACTATATTAAAGGGTCACGGCATTAGGAGGCATTAGGAAGGTTGACAACCACTGATCTAGAGGATACTACATTAAGTAAAATAAACCATAGAAAAGAAAAATGCTACATGATCTCACTTATACCTTTAAAAAAGTCAAATACATAGAAACAGAACCATGGTCACTAGGATAAGTAGGAGAAGGAAATGAGAACCAGCAGGTCAAAGTTTACAAGCTTGCAGTTATGTAGAATAAATAAGTCCAAAGATTGAATGGACATCATGAGGATTATAATAATATGGTACAGAATGACAAAAATTTGCTAAAACAATAGATTATAGATGCTGTTACCACACATGCCAAAAAAGGTAACTATGGAAGGTAATAAATAGGTTAATAATTTGCTTGCTGGATTAGCACCCATAGCACAATGGTTACGGCGTCAGCCACATACACTAAGGGAGGCAGGTTCAAACCTGACCCAGGCCAGCTAAACAACTGCAACCAAAAAATAGCCAGGCGTTGTGGCGGGCGCATGTAGTCCCAGCTACTTGGGAGGATGAGACAACAGAATCGTTTGAGCCCAAGAGTTTGAGGTTGCTGTGAACTGTGACGCCACAGCAATCTACCAAGGGCAACATAGTGAGACTCTGTCTTAAAAAAAAAAAAAAAAAATTTGCTTGGTGTAGTAATTATTTCACTGTGTATATGTATATTAAAATAACATAATATACACCTTGAATAGATACAATTTTAGAAAAGGAAAAAAGAATACTGATTGTTGATGACTTACCCTAAAATAATAAAACTATTTTTGGTGTATCAAGCTAGTTTGAGGATATTAGAACACAAGAAAAATCACATGTAACAAAGATTCATAAGATTATTAATGCTAAAAGAATCTTACAGGTCACCTGTTATTTACATATATTCTTCCTCATTGCAGAAAGAATTCAGACTGCTAGCAATCATGCAAGCCACTTTTCAATCAACATAGCCCTAGATTTTTGCCTGCCTCTGGCCTGTCACTCACAGGTTCTCCAAACTTACACAAAACTGTCTTCTACTTTGCAGATAATAGCCTTTCAAATATTCATTTGTTCAGCTTATTTTATGGCATTCCTTTTTACAGATTATAAACTAATATAAGAAAATGAGATATAAGATTTCCCTGGCATCTCACATATTATCCAATTAAATGCATAAACCAGAGACATTTATGTATTCTTTTATAAATCTTATCTTTCTTGAATCTCCCATAATCACCCTACAAAATATGCAAGTATCATCACCCCATTTAAAGATCTTCAATATACAGTAGTAGCAGAAAAGTCCTTATGAGACTAACTCAGGAAAATTTATGAATTTATTTATTTATTTATGAATTTATTTATTATTTATTTATGAGCCATGTGGTTTTAAGCAAGTTACTGAACTTCTCTAAGCCTGTTACCTCACCTTCAAATTGGAATGGCATTATAATAGTTCCTATGCCATGTGATTACAGTGAAGATTAGCTAGATAATGTACATTATCTTATGTAATAACTGTCTCATAAAAAACATTCAATGTTAAGCCATTATTATTATAATACCAAAAGGGGGGGCTGCGCAAATCACTTATTTTCTCAATCTCACGGTAGCACTAGATAAAGAATTGACATCCTGTGTTCTATCTACACTGTCTTCCACAAAAATAAATATATTTTAAGCTACTTAACAACTGTTTTTCTTTTTTTCCACCCTTGAGCAACCAATAGAAACTTGAAAAGTTACTATCATCCTCTTCTCTAAGAGAAATTCTCAGAAGTTGAAAAATTGCTAAGGTCTCTCTTTAGAAAAGTATATTCTCAATAGAACATAATGAAGTGAGCACACAACACGATAAAATTTATACTCAAAATGGGAAATGTAGATTAATTGATAAACAAACTGATTTCTCTAACCTACTACTACATTACCTTTTAAAATGGTATTTTCAAATGGTAATGACGACTCATGTATAATTTGGGATACCAACTACCAAGAGAAACCTGTTTCACCTATCAAAACTATTGACAATGCTGAAAAAAAATATAAAGTACATGTCAGAATTTTTTTTTTTAATTTAAGATGCCTAGACTTAGTGAAAAATTAAGCTGCATACTCATGCTGAAAATTTTTGTAGGTTCACTATTGTTGGCAAAAAGGTGCTGCTAGGATAAATAATAATAATAATAATATCTAATTTCATTTTCCTGTTAACTTTGCCAGGAAGCTTAGGATAGTGTCAAATTCTAGAATACTGAGAAAAAAACAAACAGTGGAAAGAAGACATTAAATGATATACCAATCAACCAACTTGATAATACAATTGGTAAAAGACATTTACACAGAATGTTTGAGACAAAGGCAAAGCAAAACAGTAGTCCAAACATAACTGTTGACAGCAGGGCAAATACGAGACAAGGATTTAAAATTGTAAAAATATAGTTCATGAGAGAAAAACATTTTGAAAACACAATAATAAATAAATGAGGCAAATAGCTGCCAAGTAACAAAGTTACTCTAAAACAACCTCAGAAATCCTACTGTCTGACAGTATAATCATAAGTTCCCTCCAATGGTAATTTTTTACTCAAGTAGGAATATACTCTAGTCAAAGTATTAAACCAAGATAAATTGACTACAGAGAAATAAACTATTCAAAGAAATACCTAATAAACATTTTAACAACTATTTGCTTTTATATATACACTCTTAGTTAGCAGTAGGCTCCAAAATGACAATTGTAACATCTTGAAGCATAGAACACTGTGTATAGTTAGGTAGTGATAAATGTTTCTTAAACCTTCAAAACTGAAAACCACAGGTTTCTATTTTTTCTAAAAATAGTGTTTGTTATTTGCATCTGTCTCCAATGGTAAAAGTCAGATTTTAAAAGTTTTGTAATTTTGCTTACTGCTGATAATGAAGGCAGAATATGGGTTTATATATGGAGTTAAGAGACAGGATGAGAAATTCTTCTCTGAGAATGAATTCTACACCTTTGCCTTTTTAAATGTGCTCCTTTCCTGGAAAGGAAAACTACTTTTGGTCTGCACCACTTTCACATTTGCTAATACTTCACATAGTAGTCGTCAAAGAGCCAGACCACTTGTTTGTAGTCACTTGTCAAGTGCGCTGAATTTTCAACCACAAATTTTAAGGACTAAATGTTATATGCAGATAGACACACACATGTCTACACCTTTAGAAATGTTTACATAATTTCAATTAAGGGCACCAACATCACTCTTTTCACTACAAAAAAAAAAAAAAGGTAGTAGAAAATTAGGAAGGATTTTATCACAAAGACCCCAATTTGAGAGATTTAACTGGTCTCCCAAAAGAGTGAAGAAAAAAAACAAAAAACAAACAAAAAAACCCTGTGCTGACATGATTAGCTACATCATTCAACTGGTGTGAGCCATCTGGGGCATGTTCCATCTGGACTTTTATCATGTTGTATGGGGTGTTGCTATCTTGTGGAGCAGTCCATCTAGAACGGCTGAACCCTTTTAAAATGACAGGACAACATAGTTTACACATCAGAAGCATAAATGAGTAAAACAGTATGGCGATGACAAAATTCATATGTATTTTGTCAACCATCCAGATGTACAAGTGGTTATTTACAACTTCATTAGCAACATTTCTAAAATTTTCCATATACTTCAGTGATGAGCTATTAAACAGTTTCTGTATGTGTTGTTACCTGGGCAACACTCTAAGAGGGCTTTTACCTTTACAGAACTGGTGGGTCAAAGAGAAGCAAGGTTTCTTAAAATCAACTGTACATCATTTTAATTAGAAGCACTGAGTGTGAAATCATCAGCAGACAGAAAAACCTGAAAACTGCCACCAGTGCTTCAATTTGATTAACAGACACAACTTAACCCTCATTTATCTTCATTTCTAGCCACCCAAATCTCCTGTGGAACAAGGTAAGCCCCATCTCAGTCATACAGGCTGTCAAATGCATAAATGCTAAAATCCAAGAAAGTTCTTGGAGTACAAAAAAAACAATCAATCCTTCACAATTGGATTTGTTCTGAAATACCTTGCTGCCCTAAATTCTGAAAGCTACTCAGCTCAGCTGTGGTTCTACATTTCTGCCTGAACTCGCCCTGCCTTCAAAAATTAAGATCCAGTCATTTAGAAATTACATTTTAGAAGGTCCTTTGAAAAGACTTTCAAAACTGCTTCCTGTTCTGCTACAGTCAACTTAAGGCTGTCTATTTGGCAAAGCAAAAAAACACTGTATCCCTTCACAAAAAAAATATTTTCCCTTTCCAACAGTTTTAGGACTGGTAAAACCCAAGGTTGTTTCTCTAATACTAATAATTTCTCCCTTTATCTTTTACTGTAAGGATACTTAAGTGCTCTGCGGGTCATATTTTAATCAGAAGCACAGCATATAAAGCTTGTTTAATGTTAAGAAGTACTAGATGACTCCACAGTCAAAAATGAAAGATAAGCTGAAAAGCAGAAAGGAAAACTGGCATTCTAGGCTCTTAACCATCTGGTGCTAATTCACTTTCTTGCCTAGCTATTTCACTTCATTTTTCTCTGTCCATGCCTCTATACCTCTGATCACATTGGCCTCTGACCCTAGATCAGAAACGACCTTTTTACCCATACTAATTGTCCTATTTCCAGATGTCCAAATTCTACCCATTCTTCAAACCATAATTCTTTTTTTTTTTTTTTTTTTTGGCAGAGACAGAGTCTCACTTTATAGCCCTCGGTAGAGTGCCATGGCATCACACAGCTCACAAGCAACCTCCAACGCCTGGGCTTACACGATTCTCTTGCCTCAGGCTCCCGGATAGCTGGGACTACAGGCGCCCGCCACAATGCCCCGCTACTTTTTGCTGCAATTTGGCTGGGGCTGGGTTTGAACCCGCCACCCTCAGTAAATGGGGCCAGCGCCCTACCCACTGAGCCAAAGGCATCATCTTCTTCAAACCATAATTTAAATTTCACCTCTTCTCTTATTCTTACAGCTAAGAGTAATCTCTTGTTCCTGTCTAAACTCTTGCAGTATCTTATCTTTATCTCTTTACTAACCTTTACTTTCAGCCTTTCATTAACTTGGTTTCCAGATTTAATCCCCTACCTGAGCATAAAGTCCCCAGCGTCAAGGTCCCTACCTTATTCATCTCTATTTAAACTATTTTAACACCTATGCTTTGCACATATTAAGCACTCCAACTTAATTAAATGAATGGCCTGGGTAGGAAAGAAGAGAAGCCTACTAGAAACAACTCCAGATTAGTAGTCCAGAGCCTTGGCTTTGCTAATAACTAGTTATATGACCTTGGACTTTAGGCTTTTAGTATGTTTACAAGCAAAGTTAGGAGGGTGGTGCAAAGTTACCAGTTTGTTCATTTTTTAACTGTAGGCTATTATTCAGTAGCTGGATATATATTAATCTGCAGGTCAAAACCCAACATTTTTTACTGAAATGAAAAAAATAGAATACATTAAAGTGTGTTATAAGCAGTGCTGTGCTATAAATATTTAACAATTAGCTATGCGGGGGCTGGGGAGGGCTCAGTGTACCATTTGTTGATTTCCCTAGAATAAATATTCCCACCATGACCAATTTGACACTACCAGCGCCATGTCACTGACCATCTGTAGAGCTAAAAGGGAAGGGATATGCATAATTGCTCTTACAAGCCATTATAAACCAACTCAATACCTGAAAAGGTAACTATTGTTTCACTAAACTTTCCTTTCAACTTTATATGTATGTATGTATGCTGAATCAAGATATAAAATGTGTCACAGTCAAAAGAGTGTAATGAATGTTCAGCTAAACAAGCCCCTAGACTCCTCCATGTTAAATATATCATTCAACAAATCTCAATTTTGGTTATATATTTAGGCTCCTCACCAATATTTCTCTTCAAAAATGAAAGTAACAGGGGCTCAGCTGCTAGGGTGCCAGCCACATACACTGGAGCTAGCAGGTTTGAACCCAGCCCAGGCCTGCCAAAACAACAATGACAACTACAACCAAACAACAGCCAGGCATTGTGGGGGGTAGCTGTAGTCCCAGCTACTTGGGAGGCTGAGGCAAAAGAATCACTTAAGCCCAAGAGTTGGAGGTTGCTGTGAGCTGTGATATGACAGCACTCTACCGAGAACGATACAGTAAAACTGTCTCAAAAAAAAAATGAAAGTAATGGAATTGGGCACAGTGGCTCATGCCTATAATCCTAGCACTTTGGCAGGCCAAAGTTGGAGGATCACTTAAGCCCAGGAGTTCAAGACCAGCATGGGCAACATAGTAAGAATCCATCTCCACAAAAAAAAAAAAAAAGTTTTTTAATTAGCTAACCATGGTAGTGTGCACCTGAAATCAAGGCTAAGGCAGAAGGATCGCCTGAGCCCAGAGGACAAGACTGCAGTGAGCTATGATTGCACTACTCTACTCTATCCAGCCTGGGTGACAAAGAAAGACCCTGTCTCTTAAGAAAAAAAAAAGGGGAGAGAGAGAGAGAAACAGAGATGTCTACTGATATCACCAGAAGGCAAATAAATTATAAGAAGTACAAATTTGATTTAAGAAAAATTGCCAGAGACCAAGATTCTCAGCCTTTGTTCAACCACACACACACCAGAAGGATACACCACACTCCTAATAGTAGCAATGGCTCACTTAACAAAGGATGGTTTGCAGGGGAGAAGAAATTTATAGTACAAAAAAAAAATCGAGGTTAATTGTGGTATTTGTTCCCATGCTCCCACACTACTAAAAATTCAGGTACAGAGAAAAACCAGAGTGATAAAAAGTAAAATTTCCATACCTGTTGTCTCCCAGTCAAATTCCACAGTGCAAGCTTGCGTCCTTCAATGGGACCTCCATTACTAAGAATCCCCTCAAGTCCCCGACCCCATGCCATAGACCAGTACCAGTTTATGGCCTATTAGGAACTGGTCTGCCTCCTGTCCCATTCTCCCCCAAGCCCCTGTCTATGGAAATACTGTTTTCCATGAAACCAGCCCTTGGACCCAAAAAGGGCAGGGACCACTGCCATACTAGAACTAAGTTTTTGTCATGGCCCACAGGCGTGTAGTACTTGTTGAATTTAGAATAGGCAAAAAGGAAAATAATATAACAAACAGTTGTTAAACTTGATATTCTGAGAAAATAAGGCTTTTGTTGGAAAAAAACTTTCTTTTTTCTTCTTATTTAAGCTTACTAAACTGGATGAGGAGAGAAATTTCTTGAATATATTTTTGGCTATACTATGTCTATCACAACACAGCCTGTAACCAGATTTTTCATGCTGCATTTATAAAGAATTGTATTTTCTATTTTTAAGGCTATTTATAAAACAAGACAGCTCAGAATTTCAAGTATACTAATAACCTTAGCCCAAATCTCTAAATCAAAAAAATATATGCCTAGAAGTTTCCCAGGAAAAATCCCCAAAAATTACACCAAAAAACACCCAAAGATGACCAAAACAAGAGTCAACATGAGCATAAATAAGCCATATTCAAATAATTATGGAATCCTGTCTGTTGAATAACAGCAATTTAGAAAGTAAATGAAGAAAGAAGATTTGCATGTTCTGCTTAATTCATTAACTCTTCCCTATTACAGTATACTGATGTTCACATACTTATACCCAATTCAAATACTGACCATAAAGTGGAAATTATTCCCCACTCTGAAAAGCCATGAGTAAAGCTATGTCTTTATAATCTCAACAAAATTCTCCTTTAAAAATGATGTTTTACCATAACTCAGGCTCCAGTCTGTACTTTCTGCATCCCCTGTTTGTGTGGCAGATGCTCATTAGACTATCTCTGTACGAAATCCCTAAGCTGTTTTTCAAACACCAGCAGCTGGAATAGCCTTGGGGTGCTGGTTATCCTCAGAACCCTGGCTGACCTATTTATATAAGGCAAGAGTTATAAACATGTAGCAATTTATTAAAATTTGTAAAACACAAGCAAAAACATTCTGGGTCTGGGAATCCCATAGTCTATAACATCAAGTTCTTTCTCCAAACATTCTCTATCCAGTCATAATCATCCCCACACCACTTGAGACAATGGTAGGCTGGAATGCAGTCACAGTTTTATGCCTCCCAAACAAGAAATGTTTACTCCTTCACTACTACTCTCTTTAAAGTTGATCTGTTGAAGCCTGGCTATCTCCTGCATATAATATTTTTACTTGGTAGAACAGAATTCCCTCTTTTGACTACTCCATAAGAATGGATAAAAGGCCTTCCAGCTTTAATCCTATATCATCTGGGAATTCAAACACAGTAACTGAGCAATTTCAAGTTTGGGTTAAGATAAAGAAAAAAAATTTTAAGTATAGTTTTTAAAAGTTACAAATTTAGAACTGGTAAGCTGATAAAACATGAAAATTCTTATTCCACATGATTAATAAAATTATCATTCAAAAAAAGAATAAATGCTAGGTTAAAAAAAGTTATATAAATCATGAAATAACTATAAATAAACAAAAAATGCTCAGAACATCAAAACTATAACATAGAAATTCCCATCAAATAACTGAGGTCAAAAAAAATTCATACTTATAGTCATATCTTTGTAAGTTGGTCTATATATTCACTAAATGCCCCAACAGTACTGAGACTTACTATTTTGTTACCAGCTTTCTAAAGTACAAGGTAGAGTACGTAACACACTATGTTCACATATAAGCTCTGCCTGGCTTCAACTATTCTCTCCAGATGATTAACAATACATAATATCAAAGCATATCTTGAACTGATCAGTACAGTAATTCAAAGTCTTAGCTAACCCCACAAGCAGGTGAACATTTAATATGATTTGTTGATAATGTAAAACATTAACTTCATCTAGTCTTTCTCCTTTACAATCTCATTGCCAGTTTCATATATAGGATGCTCCACTGAGATAAGGAATCACAGGCCAGTTTCCCAGTGCTAAAAGCTTATGAACCCTGTTTTTTCACCGGCAAAATCCACTTCCAATTTGACAAGCAAACTTCATGTCCATATCTTCTGACATCATAACTACTGGACACTCTATGGAAGTATAGAAAATGCCAAATATAAACATTACTGTGAGAAAAGTCAGGTTTTCACGAAACTGTACTTTCAGAATTTTAACAAGCAAATGCTTACCTCCCACCATGCACAAGAAAAGTTAAACGTATTAAAAATCCCTAAGCCTTCCACTGCCAAAAATGCAGGGCTTCAAAGAAGTTTCCAAACTGCGCTTAAATTCGTCAAGCAAGCAAAAGTTCTTCTCACCAGTGTAATGAGCTTGGCAACTGAGTTCACTTGTATGAAACCATCAACTCCGCGAGTTAGGTTTCACCTAAATTTTAGTACCCTTTCTAAGTTAACCCTATCTGAAAAGTCCAAGGAGAACACACAAGCACCTGGACACACTGCCCTAGGATCAGAAATGAACTCTTGTCAGTTCAGCCCCTTGGACTCAATCACCTCCCACTGGCGGGTGGCCCTTTCCACTGGCTGACGCACTGCCCAACCCTGCACCGCTGGCGACCAGTGCAAAGTACTAGCCCAGTCTCAGAAACTTTGACTCAGTTATCAGGACATTGAGCCCCGACAGCCCGGGACGCGAGGTGCGAAGGAGGGGTGTTTGTCATGGCTCAGGCGGTCAACTTTGAAGCAGAGCATTCCTTGCAGGTAGAGATCTGCCCGGGACGCAGCCCATCCCAGACTGCAAAACCACAAGCATCAACAGCAGGAGCCGAGCAAAGTGCTCGGCAAAGGAAGGGGAAGGCTGAGGGAGAGACACGGTCACGAACAGAAGCCTGCGCGTGGGTTAATGCCCGAACCACACGCCCCCCGGACGCAGGGCTGCTGAGGCTGCGAAGCCGACAGCAGCCACAGCGTAGCAAGCGGCAGCGGCGGAGGCGGCAGCAATGTCAGGAGGGCACAGCTGGAGGCTGCGGCCACAGAAGCCACCACCCCGCCCCCAGGTAAGGGCACCGACCCCGCCCGCCCCGCCGGTGGGAAGCGGCCACCAGGGAGAACCGCGGCGTCCGTGAGGCGGCCGACAGTCCCGAAGCCGCCCCGTGCTCTCCTCCCCGCGATCCTCCCGCATCCAGGTCCCGGGCCGGAGCCGGGGCCCCACCTCAACCCTCCCCAGGCTCAGCCGCGGCGCCAACACCCCCCGCAGTCCCGGCCCGCGGCTCCGAACCACCGGGCCTTCCTCGGGCCCCCAGGAGGCCGCCCTCGCCTCACCTCCTCACGTCTCCGCAGGCGCTGCCGGAACAACTCCTTCAGGAGCCCGCTTCCCACCCGCCGCCCCGCGCTCTGCGGCCGGGCCAGTCCCGTTCACTCCGCCGCCGCCGCCAGAGCACTGGGAGGGCGGAGGGAGCGGCGAGGGGAGGGGAGAGGGACGGCCTGGCAGGAAGAGGCGAGGGAGGGGGCGGGCCGGGGAGGCGGCGGGTCGGGAGCGCGCGCGTCGAGGACCCTCGGCGCGGCGTGCGCGCTCCCGATAGCGGAGGCGCCTTCTCTGCCCCGCGGCGGCGGCGCGCAAGCGCCTACGCGTAGCTCCTGGCTGGGTTTGTGCGAGGAGCTGGGGTGGGAGGAGCTGACAGAACCAGCATTGTTAGAGCGGGGACGCGCCGGGGCGGGTGCTCGTGGCCCTGACAACCTCTCCAGGGCTGGGAGGCTTTAACCACGCCCGCGAGCCCGCCGGGACTGCGATGCGTTCTGCCGAGCGGTTACTGCGTCCTGAGACAACTCTGAATTGGGGAAGATGGTTTTGATGTTTTCATCATTAATGCTTAGTAATCTTCAGGGAAGTCACTTAAAGAGGCCGAACTTTTTCACCAGTTATTCTGTGCTGTTCGTTCTTTCTAGGTGTCTGTGTGCTCACGAAGTTAATTCCATCAGAGATTCTGGCCACATTGAAGGGGAAATAGGTAAAGGATGAGCAGGAAAGCGAAAGGCACTGTTGTGTTTTTTTTTATTGTTGTTATTGTTTTGTCTTTGGCCGGGGCTGGGTTTGAACCCGCCACCTCCGGCATAGGGGGCAGGCGCCCTACTCCTTCGAGCCACGGGCGCCGCCCTGTTGTATCATTTTATGAAGAAATGTGCCCTCCTTTTCAACTTTTTATCCTATGGGGTCCCAGATTCGGGTCTATAAATGAGATAAAGATAAAATCTCTTTTTTAGCTACAAATATTGTATTGATCCTTATTTAAACTGTGGATATCCTTAGCTCCTGCAACCGGAAATAACCTGTAGATTTTCTGAATCTCCGTAGCACTTAGTTTCAGTGAGTTTGAGGCACCCAATATATTCAAGTTTATCTTCGTTAATCTGTGCAGTATTTTATCCCCCTAGAGCACCAGTTCTCAACCTGTGGGTCGCGACCCCTTTGGGGGTCGAATGACCCTTTCAAAGGGGTCGCCTAAGACCATCCTGCATATCAGATACTTACATTACGATTCATAACAGTAGCAAAATTACACTTATGAAGTAGCAACAAAAATAATTTCATGGTTGGGGGTCACCACAACATGAGGAACTGTATTAATGGGTCACGCATTAGGAAGGTTGAGAACCACTACTAGAGAATCCTTAACGACCTGCTTCATTTTGTATCTTCTACTAAGCATCGTGCCTGAAGTACTAAATAAATGTGATTGCGTGAATAAGGGAATATAGTGCACCACGAGTTACCTGAATGTTAAGTGATGCTCTAAAACGACTTCTTTAGTTTAAAATTCTCCCTTCCATCCCACTCCAATTCCTCTGCTTTCATTTCTCCACACTTATCCAAAAGCTACTCTGAGAAATGCAACATTTGTCCAAAGAGCTCACACTCCTGAGTTCCTTTCTTTCCCTTCTCCTAATGTTAATGTCTAGACTATCATATCAGGAGAGTTGCAACTCTGTTTCCCCTACCTCAGGGGTGTCCAATCTTTTGGCTTCTCTGCACCATGTTGGAACAAGAAGAGTTGTCTTGGGCCACACATTAAACACACAAATACTAACAAAAGCTTATGGGTGGGGGGGAAATGGTATGTGTATAATTTTTGTGATATCTGACACCACAGATAAGCAAAACAAGTCTTCAGATAATTCCCATGTGGCCTGTAGGCCCCTACTGGGCTCTGTACCAGAAGATCCTTTATTAACTTCTCTGTCCCAAAAGCTTATTTAGCCCTTACTTAGGCATGATAATAAATACTGGATGTTGTGATGGTATTTAATAAAGTTGGACTTAGAGTAATACAAATCATCCATTGATTTCTGAGACATGCAAGATTTTAATAAATATGCCAACAAGTACTGAGCCTCTACTAAATAAAATGCTATCAAAGTTATCCTGAGCACCACGAGGAAGTCAATAGATGAAAAACCCATAATTTCTGCCTTCTTATACATCCTAACTGGAGTGAGGCTTTCCGACAAAAAGGGCAATGCTGAAGTAGTAATGGGCATTCAATCAGAAACTTAGCCTAAAAGAAACAAAAAAATTAAATGATGAGACCAAAACAGCCTTTATGTTCCCAAAATTCAGTTCTATATGTCTTTGAAAGCAGTAAGAGTGCTGCCATTAGCCATTGCTAGTTAATTCTTCTATTTAAGGGAAGCATGGCATCTCAGTTACTATGATAGGATCAATCCATGTGCCACCTTTATACAAGGAAAAATCCTGTCCCATGACCACACATCACACCTCTAGTCACCAGGGATCATTCTGTAAAACTGAACTTTTCCTCTCAGTAGAACCAGAGGAGTCACAAGAGTACCTAGATAAGAAACAAGTCACAAGAGAACCTAGATAAGAGACAATGAAGGTGATTTGGTGCAAACTTATCCTAACCACCAGGAAAATAGTTCTAAGCACATGCCAAAGAATTAATAACAAAGCATTCCTCCCACAATGAAGTGCTGCTCACTTCTCTCTACACTGTGGCTCCATTTGCACTAAGCATATCTTAGCAGCCCTGGGCCAAGAAAGGACAGAAGCTCTCACTTTAGAGAAGGTGCTATAAAATATTCTAGCATGATTCATAACATGACAGAAACTGGTGGCCCAGGGCCAAATCGAACCTATAAATATGGGTGTGTGTGTATGGCTTTTTTGTTTTGTTTTGTTTTTTTGGCCTGTATTAAGCTTAATGAAAAAAAATTAGCCAAAGTTAAAAACCAGAATATTTCCAAGCATTCTGAGCTTCTCTTTAAACAGTGGAAGATTTTGTAACAGTAGGTTTACATTCTTAGGTGGCAGACATCAGGTATAAGACATGCATTCTCTTTTGCCAAAGTCTCTCCATTCTCTACAGTCTTGTTTCCCCTAATAAGGTCTGCAACTCCCTGTTCATAATAATCTTAGTATCAAAAAACTGGAAACAAGTTAAACATTAAACATTAATGGAAGAGTTTAAACTGTGATATTTAATGGTATAGAATATCATTTTGTTTTTATAAAGGGGATTATATTGGTTGATTCCCCAGCATACGTTTCTATCCCTCTGCAAATGTGAAGCAACCAAGGATTTGATTAGGCTCATATACAGGTGTGAGCCCTGATGTAAAATAATCATCCTAATGCCATCCTCACTTGACCTGTTCATTCATGGGCACTGACATATGCCTAATTTCGTCCCAATTGTATGGACCAATCGTATTGTGTTTGCTGGAAAATGAAAAATGCTTTTTATTACTCTGGTGTGATGGAAGGAATTGAGTTCTATATTTACTGCAGCCACTTTGTTACTGTGAAAGAAGCCAGCCTGAGGATGAAGCTGACACATGATGGAAGAGCTCAAACCCAGCTTGAAGGCTACCCCCTCCTTTAGTAACTTCTCTGAGACAATAAATTTTCTTAGCTGTTTAAGAAAGCTTGAGATTGCCTTTTTATTACTTAAAGCCAAAGCTAAATTTTTCCATGTATGTTACAGAACAAAGATCTAGAGTTGCCTCATATGATTTTTCCAAGGATACATTTCCAATGGGATGAGGATCTTACCTATTTGGAAAGATTTTAGAGGGCCTGGAAAGAAACTTGATCACTCCACAAAAATCTATACTTGACTAGGTCACCTAAGGCCTGAGAACCAATCACTACACTTTTTTTGTACTTTGATTTGAATCCTGTGCCCTATTGTAAATCACCTTTGCCTGAGATGGGCACTTCATGATCAATAAAATTGAAAATATGGGAGACTCTAAGGTCTAACTACCAAGTTCCTTCATCAAATAAACTGCATAAATATAACTGAGAAAGAGGATCTATTGAACTTGCTTGGATGTTAACTGTTTTTCTTTTTAACAGCTTCATGAGATATAATAAATTTACATATTTAAAATGTATAATTGGACGAGTTTTGACTTAAGTATACATTTGTAAAAACATCACCACAGTCAAGATCCCAAAAAGTTTTCTTGTGGCCCTTTGTTATTTCTCCTTCCTCCTCTGCCTCATCTCCCCAATCCTCAGGCAACTACTGATCTGTTGTCACAATAATTGCATTTTTCAGAGTTTTATATAAATGAAATCATAAAAGAATGAATCATTTTTTGTGTTGCTTCTTTCACTCAGCATAATTATTTTAAGATTTATCCATGTTATTGTACATATTAATATTCTATTCCTTTTTAATTTCGAGTCTGACAGTATGTTTCCAGTTCCAACACCCACGTGATCCATTGGGCTTCAATGTGTACTTGCCATCAGCTCCCTTGAATTCTATTTTTCTGTTTTTCTTCTTCTAAAACCTAAGGATTTCCCTTTCTTGCTTTCGAGCTTGGAAAAATATATTTTCTCACTTTTTAAAGTTAATAGTTTTGGACGGCACCTGTGGTTCAGGGAGTAGGGCGCTGGCCCCGTATACCAAGGGTGGCGAATTCCAACACAGCCCCGGCCAAACTGCAACCAAAAATAGCCAGGCGTTGTGGCGGGTGCCTGTAGTCCCAGCTACTCGGGAGGCTGAGGTAAGAGAATCACCTAAGCCCAAGAGCTGGAGGTTGCTGTGAGCTGTGACACCATGGCACTCTACCGAGGGTGACAAAGTGAAACTCTGTCTCTAAAAAAATAAATAAATAAATAAATAAGTTGATAATTTTAATGGTTATTTAATTCAGCCGTTTTAATAGTTAATAAATCCGCCTTTTTATATTTTTGGAAAGGTAGGGCATCTTCCCTTGTCAGCCTAGTTTGCCATATTAATCTGAATTATATTAATTTTTTTAACAGTGTAAAGAACTCTGTTGAAAAGGAACTTTATTTTTTAACAATGTAAAGAAACTAGCCAAAGCAGGAGCCTGTCTCAGTATAGATGTGATATCAGTCATTTTAGCAGAGCTCTTCCTGAAGAACTTTCTCTACACCAATCTTTGCAAACACAGCTTTGCAAGTAAACCCCAAATGCCCTGTCAGTATTTGCCACAGGCCTAGTAAATTCTAGGTTTGGGGTATGTAAGAAATATTCCTTAAATATATATGTTTTGCAGAAAAGCAACTTCAAAAATTACAAATACTTTCATAGTAAAGGGAAGATAATTACCACTTTCCTCTTCTGAATCAAGGGAAATCCATGCCCTCTCCAGCACACCCGAACCTTCCCTTCAAAACATTTTTTTTTTTTTTTTTTTTTGTAGAGACAGAGGCTCACATTATCCCCCACCGTATAGTGCCATGGCATCACACACCTCACACCAACCACCAACGCCTGGGCTTAGGCAATTCTCTCGCCTCAGCCTCCCGAGTAGCTGGACTATAGGCGCCCGACACAACACCCAGCTATTTTTTGTTTTGCAGTTCGGCTGAGGCCGGGTTTGAACCTGCCACCTTTGGTATATGGGGCCGTCGCCCTACTCGCTAAGCCACAGGCGCTGCTCCAAAACATTTTTTGTTTGTTTGTTTTTTTGTTTTTTTGAGACAGAGTCTCACCATGTTGCCCTCAGTAGAGTGCCGTGGCATCACAACTCACAGCAACCTCAAACTCTTAGGTTTAAGCAATTCTCTTGCCTCAGCCTCCCAAGTAGCTGGGACTACAGGAACCCACTACAGCAGCCCTCTATTTGTTGCATTTGTCATTGTTGTGTAGCAGGCCCAGGCCAGGTTCGAACCTGCCTGCCTCAGTGTATGTGGCTAGCACCCTAAACACTGAGTACAGGCACCAAGCCCCTTCAAGACATTTTTTTAGTTCCTTTTCCCTTTGCCACATAAAAATGAGCTGAAAATTTGACAAAAGATGTACATATAAATTCTGTAAGAGTCTATCTAATGTAAAAAGTAAGTGAGAAATGTTAAATGACAAATGTTGTTGCTTTATTAAAAGATTCCTGGCCAGGTGTGATGGCTTATACCTGTAATCTTAGCACTCTGGGAGGCCAAGGCTGGAGGATTGGTTGAGTTCAGGAGTTTAAGATGAGGCTGAGCAAGAGAGAGACCCAGTCTCTACTTTAAAAACTAGCCAAGATGTACATGGTGGCATGTGCTTGTAAGTTCCAGCTAATCAGAAGGCTGAGGCAAGAGGATTGCTTGAACCCAGGAGATAGAGGTTGGAGTGAGCTGCACAACAGAGCAAGACTCTGTCTCAAAAAACAAAAAACAGATTCTACCACCTTTCCTATTTCAGAAAAATTTTTACTACTTTTTAATTCTTTAATTTGATGACAATAACAACCTTTTTGGATCATTAGTTTCTGATGTTTATACCTACATACACCATTGCTAATAATTTTAAACTTCATACCAAAATCCAGTAGTATTTTTTTTTTTGGTAGAGACAGAGTCTCACTTTATTGCCCTCAATGGGGTGCTGTGGCGTCGCACAGCTCACAGCAACCTCCAACTGCTGGGCTTAGGCGATTCTCTTGCCTCAGCCTCCCAAGTAGCTGGGACTACAGGCGCCTGCCACAATGCCTGGCTATTTTTCTGTTTTGCAGTTCAGCTGAGGCCGGATTTGAACCCCCCACCTTTGGTACATGGGGCCACAGCCCTACTTTATGAGCCACAGACACTGCCCAATCCAGTAGTATTTTTAATCACAATTGTATCCTGTAATTATATTCTAAATATCTTAGTTCATAGGTAAATGGTGGGGAAATGGATGTTCATTGTGTTATCTTCTCCATTTATACCTATTAGTGTATTTAAATTGTAAATCATTTTCTCTTTTGTAGAAATGATATCTCTGTACTGTACCCACATACCTGGTACATACTTTTTAAGAGCACCTATAACACTTTCTTACATTTTAAATTTTTCTTTTCTTTTTTTTTGCAAGACAGAACCTCAAGCTGTCACTCCGGATAGAGTGCTGTGGCATCACAGATCACAGCAACCTCCAACTCCTGGGCTCAAGCGAGTCTCCTGCCTCCGCCTCCCAAGTAGCTGGGACTACAGGCGCCCGCCACAACGCCCGACCATTTTTGGTTGCATCCGTCATTGTTGATTGGCGGGCCCAGGCTGGACTTGAACCCGCCAGCTCAGGTGTACGTGGCTGGCGCCTTAGCCCGCTGAGCCACAGGCGCCGAGCCTAAATTTTTCTTTTCTTTTTTTTTTTTGAGACAGAGTCTCACTCTCCCCCTTGGTAGAGTGCCGTGACATCACAGGTAACAGCGACCTCAAACTCTTAGGCTTAAGCGATTCTCTTGCCTCAGCCTCCCAAGTAGCTGGGTAGCTGGGACTACAGGTGCCGCCACAACACCCAGCTATTTTTTTCTTTTGTTGTAATAGTCACTCTTGTTTAGCAGGCCTGGGCCGGGTTCTGAACCTCCCAGTCCCCAGTATATGTGGCCGGAGCCCTAACCACTGTGCATGGACACAGAGCCATTTTAAATTTTTCATTACTATCTTTTCTTGTGCTCTGTAAAGTTCCCCCTTTTTTCCTTAGTATCTAGGCATTCAGTGTTTATTATATGAATGATAGAATGAAAGAATGCATTAACAAATTTATGTTAGAAATTACTGAGACACCTCTCTTCTCAATGAAAAAGAGCTTAAATAATATCACAAATTACTGAGTTTACTGATAACTGACCACAGATTAGTCTTTTTTGGTTGTAAGTGACAGAAATCTTCTTTACATAAAGAAAGCAAGCATTTAAAGAAAATTACGATATAATTAAGGATCTTTACCAGTAATTTTAACTTATTACTACTACTATCAATGCTAGACCTAACCATTTTCTTTGAAGAAATATATTTGTCTCTATGCCAGAGACTTTTAATTGCTTGCCTCAACATCCATTTTCTCCTTCTACTTTAGAAGGAGAAACAGAACCCCAAATTTATTAAAGATTAAGATGTGTACATAGCCGGGCATTGTGGCGGGTACCTGTAGTCCCAGCTACTTGGGAGGTTGAGGTATGAGAATTGCTTAAGCCCAAGAGTTTGAGGTTGCTGTGAGCTGTGACGCCACGGCATTCTACCAAGGGTGACATAGTAAGACTCTGTCTCACCAAAAAAAAAAAAAAAAAGAGTTGTGTCTAAAGAAGTAACTGGCAAATTTTCTTTAAAGACAGAGACTGGACTCTTTTCTCTTTCATCCCTTCTATGATCTGGAACATAGATGTAATGATTGAATCTAACAGCTTTTTAAACTAAAATGATGGAGTGATGAACAGCAAGAAATTTAGGTCTCTGATTACTCTGTAGAGCCTCTCTCCCACCTGAAATGCCAACTTCCAAACTTCTATAGAGAATGAAACCTTGTGTATTTAATTTATTATTATTTATTAATTTTTATTTTACTCACAACTGAACTTAATTCTAACCATATTCTTACCCTTAAACCTTATCTTAGGGTTACATTTCTTCTTAATTGATTCTCATGATTTTAGAATAGAGAGTTAAAATAGTTTCATAATGATATAATTCTCTTAAAATAAAAATTCCTGTAGAATAGGTGATATAAGAAGTTCAGATGAGAATTATAGTAATTATTTTGTCTTAGTAACCGTGGTTAAAGGTTTTTTAAAGTTCCTTTTGGTTTGATATAGTTTTGCTGAAAATACACTGCATTTTTCCCAGTCTTAAGAAGACTGAATTTTTTTCTTTCAAAGTTTTAACTTATTTCTTCCAGAAAGTTTGAGTAATCTACATTTCAGTCATTTCAGGATCCTAGTCTTCTGACTGGTGAATGAAACTAACAGAGGAATTGTAACATTTTTTGTTTTATAAATTTGGGCTTGCAATGCTTTTTTCCTACTAAGACTTCTACCTGCAAGTTCTAAAATGTTTCCACCAACTGTACAATGGAAAATCTGTGTATTTGTTACATTGAGCTAGTGTGGTCTGTTGTGATGTATAGTCAAAACATAACTGTTCTCTGGAAATTAACTCAGAGGGGTTAGTTTTTCCCCACCACTAAGATAGAAAATATAAAGTCTTAACATTTTTTAAATGACAAAATTCAGCTTCAGTTTGATATTTAGAAAGGAAAGTTATACAGAAAAGGAATGTGATCAGCTTCTTCTTACTTTTCTGCTCATGTTCTCCCCTACTCAGGGGATGCTATTCAGTGGCTCTCTGAGTTTGAGTGAGGAAGAGAAGAGGAAAAAGGGAGCAGAAAGGTGTTGATTGACTAGAGCTGGAGTGGATGGCTTCGTACTCCCTGAAGCTAACAGAAGTTTAAAGCTGTTTTGTGAGTTCCTCAAGATGTTCAACTACAACTTGGTGGCTCAATCTACAACTCCTCCACCTTGTGTAAGGCAGACCCTATATTCTTTTCCTCTTGCTGCCACTTGTCTCTTAGCCTGAGATTTCTTTAGAAATCTATATCTATTGTTCTTCCTATTAGAGCCCAGTTGACATCTCAGGCAGTTCTCTTGGGCAGGTGTCAAAAAGAGCTCTAGACTAGCTTTTTATCTCCAGTACAACCCACATCTTGTACTGGGGAGCAATATGCATCCTTGGTCTTGACAAACTCTGAGGGAGCTGGCTGGTCCTGAGGCAACTGTGTGTATCTTCTCCAACAGGAAAGAGCCTGCCAGGCATTCTCTTTTAGGCCCTCTAGATTTTCCTGGGGGAGAATCAGACATCAATCTCTTTGCACCCCATCCTTCCCACTACAGTCTTGTGAACAATTCTGTGAGAAGTCCCACTCAAGAAGCCTAAGGTAAAGGGGCGACACCCTCCCCTCCTACACCACAGTGAGAGGGGCACAGGATGTACAGCACGGCTTCCTCTAAAGAACACCTCTTCCCAAATACCATCTGTTTCTACTGTCTGACCTTTGTGGTTTTTGAGAACCACCTAAGAAGGGGAAACTTGTTCTGAAATTTCTGCTTTCTGGTCTGGTACTTCACTCTGAAATATCACAGCCATTGCAATGGAGTGCTTTGGCTAAAATTGTCTATGCAAACTTCCATTACATTGGTTGTAGCTTCAGGATTCAAATAGCCAAGCTTCTCATAGACTTGTTTAAACAAGAGGTTAACATAGTTTCTCAGTAAATTATGTTTTAACAATTTGAACCCTTTATTAAAACAACAGGAATATAAATTGATCGTATTTATCCCAAAGTAGTCACTAATATACAAAGTAAAATTTGGTATTTTTCTGTCTGATCAGTAAATTTTATCAATAGTTTCTTTGAATTCCTACATCCTCTTCCCCAATCCACAACTTCTTTCAGACCTAAAAAACCCTCCACTAACAAACTCTGAATTCTTCATCTCAGCATAAAAAAAAAAAATCTTTCAGTGTATATTTCCAACTGCCTTCCTGCCTTCCTTGAAACCAAATACCTCTTTAAAAATCAGATGCCTCTCTAGATAAATATGGAGCTGCATTCGTTGGTGGGATAATTCCAGTGACTATTTTACACTGCTTGCTACTGAGTTAAATTTCTCCATATTTTAACTTTCTTTTTTCCAAAGACTTTCCTTTCATTCTAAGTGGATAAGCAGAAAAAAGAAAAGGGAAATGTAGGCATAGAACAGACTTGTGTCCCTGGTATGCTTCCCTTCTTACTCCCCACACCCCCAACTACTACAATAAGATATAATCTTTATCCCCAAAATTCTGCCTTTTGAGAAATATTACTTCAAAGTACTCTCTTTCTGTCTTTGTCAGAGCTTACCACATGATTTTCATTTGGTCATACTAGTTTAATAGTAGCCATTTATATTCATTCATTGAATAAATATTTATTCTTGGTAAATGGTCCTATTTTAGGTGTTGGGGAAACAACAGAAAAAGTCCCTCAAGGATACTTCTGGAAAACATCAATAGTAGATAAACAAACAAACAAAAAAAACCAAATATAGACATTATAATACAATGTCAGGTGGTGATACATGCAACAAAGAAAAATAAAACAATTTAAAGGAAGAGAAATAGGGTAGTCTGGGAAAGCCTTTCTGAAGAAGTATATCTGGGCAGAAATCCTAATAATTTTGGTTATTACAAATAATGATGCCGGTTAGTACAAATGGCCTGAGAGGACAGGGTCATTGGTGCACTCTAAGAATAGCAAGGAAACCAGTATGTTTGAGGCCAACAATTGAAGCAAAAGGGATAGGAAATGGGTTTGGGAGAACAGCCAGTGGCCAATATGATAGAGGTCCTAGTGGACTATGGAAAGAGCTTAGGTTTTATTCTAAGTTGATGGAGAGGAGTGGTGAGATCAGATCCTTGCATTAAAAAGATCATTCTGTCTAAAATGTTGAGAATGAACTATAGGGAAGCAAGAAGACCAGCCATTTAGAAGACAAAACAAAAGATGATGGTAGCTTGAAATGGAGTGGTGGTGGAAGAGATAAAAGAGGTAATTGTATTCTGGGTGTACTCTGAAGACCGAACCAACAGGATTTGCTGACAACCTCAGAATTAAAGTGGAGTCAAGCATTTTAAGAAGTTTATCTAAGTAAGTAAGTAAATGGTGGGAACACTGGGGAAGGAATAAATGGAGTTCAGGGACAGGTACACAACAATCTAAGGTTCGGTTTCAAGTTTTAACATTGGCAAGGATTAGACATCCAAGTGAAGATTTTGACTAGAAATACATGATCTTGATTTCAGGTTCAAGCTAGAGAGAGAAATACAAGACTCATTAGCATATAGTTTTTTTTCTTTAATAATCTCAAAAAATTATAGGAAAGTTGCAAGTATAGCACCAACAAAATTTTTCCATAATTATTTGAGAATAATGACCAAGATTAAGCCAATAATGACAGAATGAGAATGCTGACCCAAAGCCCTATTATTCCCTGATACTTTAGTGTATTCTTCCTACAAATGACATTTTCTGCATAAACACAATAAAACCATCAAAATCCAGAAATTAAGACTGCTATATTACTCCTGCATAACTCTTAGACCTTATTCAAATCATAAGTCCTTTATATTGAAAGGATTCAGTTCAGAATCATATGCTACCTTTATCTAATATGTCTCTAGTCTCCTTTGCTTAGGAACAATTTATTAGTCTGTCTTCGATTTTCATGACCTTGTCACTTTTGAAGATTACAGTCCAGTTATTTTGAAGTATATCCCCCAATTTGATGTTCCATCAGTATTAGATTCAGATTATGCATCTTTATTAGGAATATCAAAAAAGCAATCCTTCTCAAAGGATTTTAAAGATTACTTCCTTATTCAAAAAAAAGTATTCTTCTTTTTGAATACTACCATGTGGTAGGGACAAAATTTCAATCTGTTTTATCATTGATGATATTCATTTGAGTCACTTGATTGAGGTGATATCTTACAAGCTCTTCCACTTTAAAGTTATTCTTTTCCCTGTTGTAATTAATAAGTATTTTGGAGCCAGATGTGATGGCACACACCTTAATCACAGCTACACAGGAGGCTGAGCAGAAGGATCGCTTGAGTCCAGGAGTGCAAATCAAGCCTGAGCACCACAGCAAGACCCTGTATCAAAAAGTAATAATAATAATAAATACAAAATTAATAAACATTGTGTTTAAAGATAATTTTAAACTTTGCAAATGTCCCATCCTTCATTCAAGCTTTTCTCATCTTCAATTTGATTTATTTGTGTCTGTATTGACTCATGTTTTTTTTTAATGTTTCTATTATTATTTAAAGCTGAAATTGTCTCAAATTTGGCTAGTAGAAAGCCCTTCAAGCTCACTTCTGTGACTTTTTTGACATACCCCTCTCATTACTGGAGAAGTTGCCTTTTTGACTCAATGGATGTTCCAGGGTTATCTTATACTTTTGCTGCCCTAGTACTGGAATCATTTCTCCAAGAGCCCTGATTACTTTTGTGAAGAATTTCCAAGACAAAATCTGCACAATAGAGGCACTCAGTGACTTTAGAGTATTGCTGCTTTCAGGCCCTCTCACTACACAGAACTAAGGAATATAGAGAAAGAGATACATAAACAAATATACACTTTTACCACTTTATTTCTACATCTATATGTCTGTCAATCTATTTAGATGTGTAACCATGAATTCACACAAATACCTTCTATTCCAATTCAATATCACAAGTTTCATTCCAGCTGGGCCCAGTGACTTATGCCTGTAATCCCAGCATTCTGGGAGGCTGAGGCAGGTGGATTGCTTAAGCTCAGGAGTTCAAGACCAGCCAGAGCAAGAGCAAAACCTTGTCTCTAAAAAAAATAGCCAGGCATTATGGCAGGTGCCTATAGTCCAAGATACTTGGGAGGCTGAGGCAAGATGATCACTTGAGCCCAAGAGTTTGAGGCTACTGTGAGCTATGACACCACGGCACTCAACCCCAGGGTGACTGAGTGAGACTTGTCTCCAAAAAAAAAAAAGTTTCATTCCAGTGTTCTTCTTTTCCATCTAACAATAGAATCCTGACTCCAACTTTTTAATATATTTATTTATGTAATCAGTTCCCTGTAAGTAACATCTTCCATTGTCACCATCATTTTCTTCTCTGCACAGATGCCCTCCTCACTCCATTCATTCTCTGACACCCACACCTTCTCCCCTTCCCATGTGAATGCCCTTCTCATTCTGCTTAGGCTTTGACACCCCATGGATGGCCAGCTTTCTGTGTGGATACCTAAAAGTCCAAGCCAGGCTGGCCCTCTGCACGGATTTTCCCCCTCACTCTGTTCAGGCTATGACTATCTTTGCTAGGTACTTCTCTTATGTGGATACTCTTCTTCCCCAGATGGGCTTCAAAATCCCAATTATACCCTCTGTGATTCTCCCCAACTCAAGCCTAATTCCAACCTTGTACTTTCTACCTAATGGCTTTGGGAACAAATTATTTAGGAAGAGAAAGATAAAGTGCCATCTGGATAGTTTTTGAAACCATGAGACTGATTGAGAGCTCCTAGGGAATGACGCTTGATAGACAGTGGAGAACTGAGCCTTGGGGAACTCCAATTTTGAAATTTTATTGTCAAAGTAATGAATAGGAACCAACAAAGTAGACTACAGAGGAGCCAAAGAGATGGGGGAAAACCAGGAGAGGGGTTTCTTGGAAGCCAATGTAAAATGTGTTCCAAGAACATCAAGTGTACTGAATACCACTAAGAGGTCAAGCATGATGAAAAGTGAGATTTCAGCAGTGGGTATAGTGATCTGGAGGGCACTAGTATACTTGATGAGAGTATTGCCAGTGGAATAGTGATGGCTGAAAGCCTTAGCCGGAGTGAATTCGAAATGACAGTTGGTGATGAGGGGATTAAAAAATAATTCCTTTGAGATTTTCTGGGAAAAAAAAAAGAGTAAAGAAATGTGGCTGTGGCTACAGAGGGGATATGGGATCAAGAGAGAGTGTCTTAAGGCTGGGCACAGTGGCTCATGCCTGTAATCCTAGCACTCTGGAAGGCCGAGGTGGGTAGGTTGCCTGAGTTCCAGAGTTTGAGACCAACCTGAGCAAGAGTCTCTAAAAAATAGGCAGGCACTGTGGCAGGTGTCTGTAGTCCCAGCTACCAGAGAGGCTGAAGCAAGAGAATAGTTTGAGCCCAGGAGTTTGAGGTTGCTGTGAGTTATGATGCCATGGCACTCTACCAAGAGCAACATAGTGAGACTCTGTCTCAAAAAAAAAAAAAAGAGAGAGAGAAAGAGAACATTTCTTTTATTAGAGATATTAAATATAATTTATGTTTATTTTAATGATCCTAAAGAAAGGGGAAAATCGATATGGGAAAGAGATGGGATAATAGCAAGGACAAAAGTCTAACCCAGGCTACAGAAGGGGTTAGACTCAGAAACAGGAACATTTAAATCTTAACAGGAAGGAAGCTTAGATGCAGGTAAGTGAGTGAAATTAATGGTGAGAGGCGGTGAACATTCTCTTCTAATTGCTTGTTTTTCCCTCAGTGAAATTAAAAGCAAAGTCATCAGCTGAGAGGGGGGAGGACAGAAAAGGCTTGAAAGGAAAAACTCAACTGAAGAGCAGAAGAATCAAATGACCAGGGAACTGTAAAGAATAGCTGGGCAACGCTGAGAACCCACTTGAGGTGTGAGGTCATAATTTTCAAGTGAATCCAGTTATCATGGTAATTTGTTTTTCTCCAGTGGATGAGGTGTAGGCACTGAGTAGGTGGGAAGTTGCATTTCGCCAGGCTGGGGATTTTGCCAAGCAAGTACTGAAGGAGAGAAGGACAAGTGTGTTGAGTGTGTGAGTTCTGTGACTGCTCATAGTACAAACCATCTCATAAAAGATTTCATGAACTATTAACCATATAATGTTTAAAATGCATTTTAATAAAAAAGAACTATAAAGTAGTTTCACCATAATGATACATGTATATGTATGTATATATATTTTTAGCTATATATGTGTGTGTATATACATTAAAATATATATGTATTATCTTCTTCATTGTAATTGCCAATCAAATTTGGAGATAATACAGTTTATGTGTCCAGGAAAGACTAAATAAATTAAGAAGTCAATGTTCTTATCATCATCAATATCACCACTGTACATCTAATGACTGTGTAATAAATGACAACTGTTTCTTATCTTGAATGCAGTTAAATTGCATTCTTAAATTGAATGCAGTTTAAGAAATACTAGACTAGGCTCGGCACCCGTAGCTCAGTGGTTACGGCGCCGGCCACATACACCAAGGCTGGAGAGTTCGAACCCAGCCTGGGCCTGCTAAACAACAATGACAACTGCAACAAAAAATAGCTGAGTGTTGTAGTGGGTGCCTGTAGTCCCAGCTACTTGGGAAGCTGAGGCAAGGAGAATCGCTTAAGCCCAAGAGTTTGAGGTTGCTTTGAGCTGTGATGCCACAGCACTCTACCAAGGGTGACATAGTGATACTCTGTCTCAAAAAAAAAAAAAGAAAGAAAGAAATACTAGGCTAAATTTTTCCTTTTAGAGCAAGGGGCTATTAACTTAAATATTTCAACCCATCTCACTCCTCTAATTGCCCTGAAGTATCAATAACTTGGGTAACAATTAGTTCATTAATTTTATTATCTCAGTACAGATAGTATGACTAAGCCAATAAGTGAATACCTTAGTACTAACTGTGTGAAACTAGGTATGTATGTATGGCTCCACTTAGAGGTCTTTATGCTTTATTCCCTTTTAGAAGTGGGTAGACCAAGGCCTTCATGTGCTCACTCATTCACTCACAATTACTTGAACAACTGGCATATGTTGGCTCAGTGGGGGAACATAAAAATTAATATGCTAAGTTTTCTACTCTCAAGAGGTTTTCTCAATAGTAGGCCAGATGAGATGTGCACCATAAATAATTTTATAAAGCAGTATGATGTGTGTTACATTGTTGATACCAATTGAATGCTATAGTTATACAGAATGATTGCTTATTCCACGTGGAATCAACAAAGAATGCATTAAGGAAGGTAATGGTATTTGAACTGGGATTTGAAGGATAGAAGAAAGGTGGTGAAAAGGTAAAGGTGGTAGTGAAAGGTAAAGAATAGGTTAAGAAAGCATTCTAGGCAAATGAATGGAAAGAGTAACATGTTTTAGAAACAATTTGACAGAAAGAAGAAAAATCTACTCAATCAAGTTTAGATAAAATAGGAATTTTTAAAAATATGAATATCTCACAGATTGAAGGAGGGGTAGGAAGTATATGTGGGCCCCACAAGTATGTGGAATTAGTGAATGGAAAGTTAAGAACCACGGTTTATCTTTCCTTCTTTCTGGAAACAGTTATCTCTCATTTCTGTTTTTCATTGTCTATTTCTTTTCTCTCTCTCACCACCCTAGTGGGTCAGTTTGGCTCCTACAAGAAGTAGACACCAACATGTGCACATAGGAAAAAAAACCTACCTTAACCCCTACCCTTAGTTTCACAGAACTTGTCAGTTTCTGTGATCCATTTCCAACTTCTTGCAAGGGGGAATTTTATTGACTCAGTTTTTCTCAAATATCTATACTTGATCCAATCAGCTATTTCTAGGGAGTATGAGGAATGTGGTACTAAGATGGAAAGTAGGCCCATTCCACAGAAGGGGCTGAGGATAATATGCAGTTTGTAAAGAACTAAGGTAGGCAGAGAGATTCTAAAAGAGCATCTCTATTTTTTTTTTGGAGTTTTTAGCTGGGGCTGGGTTTGAACCCGCCACCCCCAGCATGTGAGGCTGGCACCCTACTCCTTTGAGCCACAGGCACCGCAAGAGCATCTCTATTAAAAAAGAAAAAATACTTGGGCGGTGCCTGTGGCTCATCGAGTAGGGCGCCAGCCCCATATACTGAAGGTGGCAGGTTCAAACCCGGCCTCAGCCGAACTGCAAAACACAGAAAAATAGCTGGGTGTTGTGGCGGGCGCCTGTAGTCCCAGCTACTAGGGAGGCTGAGGCAAGAGAATCGCCTAAGCCCAGGAGATGGAGGTTGCTGTGAACTGTGTGACGCCACGGCACTCTACCCAGGGCGATAAAGTGAGACTCTGTCTCTACAAAAAAAAAACAAACTTAAGGTGAAATAAGAAAACCTGGGTTTGATCTCAGCTCTAACACGCATTACCTTTGTAAGTTTCTTTGGTGATGCTTACTCTGTTTCTGTATGTTGTTACATCATCTGTAAAGTGCTATTAGTGATCCTTTACAGGGCTATTAGAAGAATTAAGAAATATAATAAATAATAAAACTCCTTGAAAATTGTAAAGTTGTATACATAGGCAAATAATGAAGGGAAGGTCAAATAGTCCAGATTTGATAAATCAGTTCTGGGTTTTTCTTTTTAATAGTAGAATGCATGATGGATTGGAACAAAGAGCATGGGTACCGGCTCATAGCAGAGATAAGAAACAGTTCTGGTAATAGTACAATAATAACAGTAATAATAGAATTAAGAGAGAATAGTAATAGAAGGAGTGTTAGGATGTGCAATAATAGAACTAAATGAGGAAGTCCATGTGAAAATCATTTTGAAACTTTCTGCAATATAAGCCATCTCATACAGTTTCATTCCTCATTTGGGTAATTCTTCAGATGCTGAATAAATGTATGAAAAAGGAGGGAAACAATACTTCATTCAGGCCTTTCTAGGCCTGGTGCAGTGGCTTACACCTGCAATTTCAGCACTCTGGGAGGTAGGAGGATAGCCTGAGGTGAGGAGTTCAAGACCAGCTCTGAGCAAGAACAAGACTCCCATCTCTACCAAAAAATAGAAAAAAATAGCTGAGTATGGTGGCAGATGTCTGTAGTTTCAGCTACTCAAGAGGCTTGAGCCTAGGAGCTTGAGGTTGCAGTGAGTTTATAATGATACTACTGCACTCTATCTGGGTGAATATGAAACTCTTCTGAAGAAAAAAAAGACAGAAAAATATTAAAATAGTACTTTTTGAAACAGAATTAGCCTGTGGGGAGAGGGAGAATTCGTTTGTGAGAAATACAGTAAAATGATATTTTTAACTGATACCAGAAGACTGTCATGCCCAATAGTGTATTCCCCACTAGTCATGCTATGGGGGACGATGTTTGTCCCCCCACTGCCAAATCCCCCATGGATTAAACAATGTTAATCCAATGTTTTGGATTGTAAAACACTGAAGGTTTCTGTTAAGTATATATATATATAATGTTATTTTGGAATAATTCAACAAGGAAAAGGAGCTTGTTATGAGATGCCAACAGAGGAACTCTGTAGTAGAGAGAGAGGTTTTTAAGGGCATAAAGTTTGTTGAAATGTATCACCCTAAAACTAATCTGTTTATCATATTATTTTTCTTATCACCAAGAGTGACCAGAAGGAAAAACAATCCAGGCCAGGGAGATTTGGCAGAAGAGGCAGGGGATCGTGAATAGTCTCAAACTTGTACTGCCAACTTCTGAGAATTATTATACCAATTCTGCCAGCCGTTACTCCTGGTTGCCATGTGTAATATGGGGAAGAACATCGGGAAATACCCCAGGAGAATGCTCTCTAAATTTTAGGTTTTTCTTCTAAAGTGGAGGGAACTAGAAAGGTGGAGTTGTCATACACTGAAAAGGGGAATATTTTAGGAGGAGCAAGTTTAAAGTGGAAAGGGGGCAGAATCCAGAGTTAAATTTTGGATGTGTAAAGTTTTAGATGCCTATTAAATATCCATATATTTATTTAATCCATATCCAAATAGGCAATTAGATCTATGGAGTTGGATTGATGAGTGGAGTACGGGAGAGAGAGGTCTAAGCCAGAGATATAAATTTGCAACTGCCAGTAGTAGGAAAGGTTTTTGAAGTCAGGAAACTAAATGAGATTGCCAAAAGAGGGAACAGAGATGGAGAAAAGAAAAGGGCCAAGGGCAGAGCCCTAGGTCACTTCAACATTTAGAGGCGGAGGAGATGAGGATACACCATCAAAGGAGACTGAGGAGGAGTAGCTGAGGAAGTAGAAGTACTAGGGTTAGGGTTAGGGTTAGGGTTAGGGTTAGGGTTAGGGTTAGGGAAGGAGTAAAGCGTGCTATCTAGGAAGCAAATGAGGATATTGGTATCAAGCAGAACGGAAGGAATGAGCAGCTGGTATTCAATGGTCACCGAGGAAAGAAATGAGAATTCTAACACCAGTCTTGAATTTCATGACAATGAAGATAGCAGAGATTTTTTGTTTTTACATTTGCTTTTAAAATCACAGCTGTAGAGGTGATTTTACTGCCTTTAAGATACAGTCCAGGCACAGTGGCTCATGCCTATAATCCCAGCACTTTGAGAAGCCGAGGTAGGAAGATCACTTGAGCCCAGGAGTTCAAGATCAGCCTGGGCAATGTAGCAAGACCCGTATCTACAAAATAAAAATTAAAAATTAGCCAGGTGCAATGGCACATGCCTATAGTCCCACCTACTTGGGAGGCTAAGGCAAGAGAATTACTTAAGCTCAGGAATTTGAGGTTGCTGTGAGCTATGAGCAGAGGATTGGTTCCAGGACTCTGCCATACCAAAATCCAAGCATACTCATGTCCTGCATTCAGCCGTGAGGAACCCCTCCACCTGAAAAGTCTGCCCTCCGTATACACAGAATTGTCATCCCTTGAATACAATATTTTCAACTCACCTTCAGTTGAAAAGAAATTCACATATAAGTAGACTTGGGTAGTTCAAACCTGTGTTTTTCAAGGGTCAACTATATTTATCCATGCACTTGTTGATTAATATTTTGGGTTGTGGTGGCCGTGTTTTTAAATCCAGTTCTCTTAGACTTGAATGTTCATGATTTTATCTATCTTGTAATACACTTTGTTTCTTAGACTTGAATGTTCATGATTTTATCTATCTTGTAATATACTTTGTTGTGGACTGAACTGTGCATCCCCCACTGCCAAATTCATATGTTGAAGTCCTAATCCCCCCCGTATTTGGAAATAGGGCCTTTATAGAGGTTACTGAGCTTAAATGAGGTCATATAGGTGGGTCCCTAATCCAATAGTGCTAGTATTTTTACAATAAGAAGAGACACCACAGTGTTGTCTCTCTCTCTCTTTCTCTCTCTCTCTTTCTCTCTTTCTCCATCTGTGCACAGAAAAAAGCCCATATAAAGACACACAAGAAGGGAGCCATCTGCAAGCCTGGAAGAGAAACCTCACCAGAAATCAATCCTGTTGGTACACTGATCTTGGACTTCTGGCCTCCAGAACGGTGAGAAAATAAATGTCTGCAGTCTAAGTAACCTAGTCTGTGGTATTTTGTTATGGCAGCCCTAGCAAACTGATACACCCTTCAGTTGCAAGAAATGAAGACATCTCAAATTCAACAGGTGCAAAATGAACCTAGGATCTTTCCCACCAAAACTTGGTCCTTTGTTAGCGGTTCAATCTCTCTGAATGACATCACTATTTGACCTGTTATGGAAACCGAAAATCTCAATAGTATTCTTGAAATTTTCCTCTCTTTCTTACCTGTTTTCTCACTTTCCAGTTTATCTCTAAGTTCTATAAATTCACTTCTTCACCATTCCTTGAACCCAGACATTTCTCTTTTCCTCCACTGCCATCTTTCAACGTCAAGTTACCATTCTCTCATACCTAGATTAGAGTCATAGTGCCTAACTGATCTCATCCACTCTTGGTCCCTGATAATTCATTATCCACATGATAGCCAGAGTGTTCTATTCAAAGCTGAAACCAGATACCAACCTTCTACCAAGGAGAGTTCCCAATGCTGTTAAAATTAAGACCAAATTCTACAAGACTCTTTATAACCTGAGCTGGTTCTCTCTCTAGCCTCAGTTTCACTAGGGTCTCTCTTTCTCATTCTCTAAATATGCATCTCCTTCACTCCCTAAATATGCATCTCCTTCTAGTCAAAGGGCTTTGAATATGCTGTTTCCTTTCTGGACTCTCTATTCTTCCAGTTGACTCTATTTCAATCATCATTTCACCAGACCAACTTTCTGGGACCTCTCCCAGGAGTGTCCAGCCTCTGGCCCATGGGCCATGCGTGGATTATTTGAGGCCTTTTTTGGTTATCTGTGGTGTCATATACTGCAAAAATGATGCACAGACATTTTTTTGCCCATCAGCTTTCATTAGTGTTTATGTATTTAATGTGTGGCCCAAGACAATTCTTCCAATGTGCATCAGAAAAAAAAGAAAGAAAAGTTGGTTGGACAATCAGGGAAGGCAACTCAACCTATTATTGATTTAAAATTACAACAGTAATTTTACATTTGTTTGGTGATTCTTTGATTAATGTCTGCTTCCCCAATGACTAGCACAAATATGAATATGTAAGGAACCATCCTAAAATGTAAATCTTCTGGAGAGGTTTATGGATACCCTGAAACTATGTAAAAGTCTCTGTACATTGGCTATATCTTTTTCTGCAGAGAAGGGCCATAATTTATAACAGGAAGAAATTAGACTCAGCAATAGGTCCATTTTCTCATTTCTGTTTAGGGGGAAGCTTCCTATTTAAAAGCAGAGTGGAAGAGGGGAAAGATGCATAAAAGACCTCATGCTGTTCTTCATTATAACGTAAAGTTCTAACTCCACTGTATACCAGGGCTGTGTTATAATATATAGAATACGGTGGGTGGCGCCTGTGGCTCAGTGAGTAGGGCACTGGCCCCATATACCAAGGGTGGCGGGTTCAAACCCGGCCCCGGCTGAACTGCAAAACAAAAAAATAGCCAGGTGTTGTGGCAGGCGCCTATGGTCCCAGCTACTCGGGAGGTTGAGGCAAGAGAATTGTCTAATCCCAAGAGCTGGAGGTTGCTGTGAGCTGTGTGATGCCACAGCACTCTACCGAGGGCGATAAAGTGAGACTCTGTCTCTACAAAAAAAAAAAAAAAATATATATATATATATATATATATATATATATAGAATATGAGTTTTTGTTGTTGTTTGTTTGTTTAAGACAGAATCTTGCTCTGTCACCCTGGGTAGAGTGCTATGGCATCATAGCTCACAGCAACCTCAAACTCTTGGGCTCAAGTGATCCTCTTGCCTCAAACTCCTATGTCGCGGGGACTACCGGTGCCTCCCACAACACACCAGGCTTTTTTGTTTGTTTGTTTGTTTGTTTGTTTGAGAAAGAGTCTCACTGTGTCACCCTGGGTATAGTGCCCTGGC
>CAUYRH010136433.1:0-10423 GCA_963574655.1 Perodicticus potto | reverse complement strand
CAAACAACAATGACGGCTGCAACCAAAAAATGGCCAGGCGTTGTGGCAGGCGCCTGTAGTCCCAGCTACTTGGGAGGCGGAGGCAGGAGACTCGCTTGAGACCAGGCATTGGAGGTTGCTGTGAGCTGTGATGCCACAGCACTCTATCCAGGGTGACGGCTTGAGGCTCTGTCTCAAAAAAAAAAAAAAAGAAAGAAAGAAATCTCATAATATTTGTAAAAGGATAATGAAAATTTCTCATATGATGGGAAATAAGTGTAAAAAATACTTACGTCTCAGGACAGATGATTGGATCTGCCCTCTAGCTAATAGGTCCTTTTACTTCCCTTTTTTTTGTAGTTTTTGGCCGAGGCTGGGTTTGAACCTGCCACCTCTGGCATATGGTGCCGGTGCCCTACTCCTTTGAGCCACAGGCACTGCCCTTTACTTCCCAATTTTTAACTTAGTAAAAAAGAAACTAAAACTGCCCAGAAGTTGCAAGAATAGAGCCCAAGGGATACAGCCAAGGTGCATAGGTGTTTATTTTTCTTATGTCAATGAAATCCAGAAGAAAAATGTTCAGGCTGGTGTTACTATGTCATACTGCATGTAGGTGTCTGTTCCGTCAATCTTAGCACCGGCTTCTTGTCTTCGTGATAACAGACTGAACCCTGAACTTCTGGGCATCACACTCGGCAACCTAGTAGAGAAAAAAACAGTACAGCCAATAGCCTCTCCGGAGGCTTTGTTTGGGAGGTCACACCCACCCAAGGGACTTACATTTACGTCTCATTGACCAAAACTTGAAGGCGAGGGCTGTCGAGGAGCCAAATGTTCGCAGGGAAGCGCGCCGCCATCCTGATCCAAATTGGTAGCCTGTTAGGAAGGAATGCAAATGGAGCTCTGTCACAGAAGGGAAGGAGAAAGGAAGCTGAGAGGCAGCTGTTTCTGTGGTTGAAGCTGAAGGCAGCATGGAAGGGAAAAAGCGGCAGAGATGAGCAAAGTTTAGAAACAATGAGGCAGACTTAGGTGATTGACTAAGAGAGGGGTGAGATAAGGCACTACCAGGTTGGGTCTTAGCTTCCTATTGTGGGAGAATAGCAAAAGGCCTGGCAGTGGCAGGGGCCGGGCATGAAAGTCTACAATTATATATTCATAGAACCATGGCACTTAAAATAGATCATCCCTTAATTGTATAGGGAAGGTACTATTATTCTCAACACACAGTAAAGAAAGAAATTGTTGAGAGCTAAAGGCATTTGCATTTGCTGATGGTCTCAGGCAGTGGGGTGGTATTCCCTTGTTTGTGAATAGAGAGCATTTTACTTTTAGAAAGTAAAAGTGGCCAGGTGCGGTGGCTCACGCCTATGCTAGCACTCTGGGAGGATGAGGCGGGTGGATTGCTTGAGCTCATGAGTTCAAGACCACCAGCCTGAGCAAAAAAATGAGAGCCCATCTCTACTAAAAAAACTGAGGTAAGAGGATCGCTTGAGACTGACTTGGAGGTTGCTGTGAGCTGTGATGGTAGAGCACTCTACCAGGGTGACAGTTTGACACTCTGTTTCAAAAAAAAAAAAAAAGAAAAGAAAGAAAGCAAAAGTGGTTCCATACTGTAGACACTTTCATGGCAGGAAGACAGTAGGGCAGGATGGTGCTCATTAATATGTATTCAGGAGTATTGAGGAAACCAGGAATCACAAAGCTACCTGTAATGTGATGCATCTAGTGACCAGGAGTGACAGCACAGCCCCTCTGTGACCTGTCCCTCATAAGCTTGGAGTGAGGTGGCCAAAGAAGAATCCTGAACCTCAGCAGCTCCTACCCGACCTCCTATGGAGAAGAGATTGGCCCAGAGCCCTGTCAGGGGTGAACATCTTTTTGTTAGCACATCCTTTGTACTTTATAATTACAGTATTTGGCTAGGAATGTCAGGGAGGGCCTCTATGGAGAGGTGTCTGACACTCCTCCTGAATGAGGAGACAGCCATGTGATGAAAGGTTTCAGCAGAAAGGATGAGCTTAGCATGATTAAGAATTGAAAGGAGTAGCACAGTGGATGAGGGCAGGTCGTTGGCAGGAGTCTTATAAGTCATGACGGAGGCAGGGAGACCAGTTAGCAAGCTGTTACAGTTCAGATGAGAAAAAAGCAAACTCGGGCCAGGATTTTAGCAGTGTTGAAGATGCAGCGTGCACGTTAGGAATTAGAATTTAATTCTAATAAATAAAAGATAAAAGGAATGACTTCTCAGCTTTGACCTGAGTAACTAGGTGAATAATGGTGCCACTTAATGAGATAGAGAAGCAACATGGAGAGGGCAGGGAAACAGGAGAGGAGAAAGTAGAAGCATCCATTGCTATCCACTACCTGTTCAGTTCTTTGTTCAGATGGTGAGGAGTATCACATTATTTGAAAATACTATTTATTAATAGTATATTAATAAATCTAGGGAAGAAAAAACATATAGTCATCTCTATAAAGACCAAAAAGACATGACAAATTCAATACGCATATTTAATAAAAACTCAAAATATAGATTGATATTCTTAACATATTTAACACTTACCATAGCATCGTGCTTAATGGGGAAACATCAGAATTCACCATTACTATTTAACATTGCACTGGCAATACCAACAAAACAATTCGATGAGAGAAAAGAAATTAGAGGTCTAAAAATTTACAAAGAGGAAGTAAAACTATCATTATTTGCACATGATATAACTCTCAGCCTGAAAAAGCCAAGAGAAGTAACTGAGAAACTGCTATAAATGATAAGACATCTCAGTAAGGTAGCAGAAAATAAAATACACAGAAATCAATATATATAATTACCAGTTAGGAAACATAATGGAAGATATCCAGTTTAAAAGTTACAAATAAGATTACATACTTAAGAATAAACTTCACATGAAATATGAAGATCTATATTAAGTTGTTTTTTTTTTTGAGACAGAGTCTTACTATGTCACCCTCAGTAGAGAGCTGTGGCATCACAGCTAACAGCAACCTCAGACTCCTGGGCTCAAGCAATTCTCTTACCTCAGCCTCTGGCGAAGCTGTGACTACAGGCACCCACCACAATGACTAGCTTTTGTTGTTGTTGTTGTTATTGTTGTCATTGTTGTTTAGCAGGCCCTGGCCAGGCACCAGCCCGGGTGCATGTGGCCAGCACCCTAACCACTAAGCTATGGGCGCCAAGCCCATATAAAGTTTTTTTTTTATTTTTATTTTTTTGTAGAGATAGAGTCTCACTTTATTGCCCTTGACAGAGTGCTGTGGCATTACTCTGCTCACAGCAACCTCCAACTCCTGGGCTTAGGCGATTCTCTTGCCTCAGCCTCCCGAGTAGCTGGGACTACAGGCACCAGCCACAACGCCCAGGCTATTTTTTGTTGTTGTTGCAGTTTGGCCGGGGCTGGATTTGAACCCACCACCCTCGGTATATGGGGCTGGTGCCCTACTCACTGAACCACAGGTGCTGTCCCCATATAAAGTGTTTTTTTTTTTTTTTTTTTTTTGAGACAGAGCCTCAAGCTATCACCCTGGATAGAGTCCTGTGGCATCACAGCTCACAGCAACCTCCAATTACTGGGTTCAAGCGAGTCTCCTGCCTCCGCCTCCCAAGTAGCTCGGACTACAGGTGCCCGGCCATTTTTTTTGGTTGCAGCCGTCACTGTTGTTTGGCGGGCCTGGGCTGGATTCGAACCCGCCAGCTCAGGTGTATGTGGCTGGTGCCTTAGCCTGTTGAGCCACAGGCACTGAGCCCATATAAAGTTTTAAAACATCATTAAGAGTCAAAAAAAAAAAAAAAAAAAGACAACTTGAATGACTCATCATAAATGTCCATTATTCCTGAATTAATTTATAAATTAACATCATCCTCCCAAAACTTGACAGCATCTTAGAATTAGACAAACTGATTGTAAATTTCTTCACATAAACAAAATCAGAAAACCTCTAAATAAAAGGGTACTGAATAGATGACTGAATAGATATTAAAGCTATTAAAACATACTACAGGCTTGGCGCCCATAGATCAGTGGTTAGGGCACCAACCACATACACCAGGGCTGGCAGGTTCCAACCTGGCCTGGGCCTGCTAAACAACAATGAAACCACCACCACCACCAACAAAATAGCTGGACGTTGTGGCGGGAGCCTGTAGTCCCAGCTACTTGGGAGGCTGAAACAAGAGAATCGCTTAAGCCCAAGAGTTTGAGGTTGCTGTGAGCTGTGATGCCACCGCACTCTACTCAGGGCAACATAGTGAGACTCTTGTCTCAAAAAAAAAAAAAAAAAAAATGGCTTGACACCCATAACACAGCGGTTACGGTGCCAGCCACATACACTGAGGCTGGCGATTGGAACCCAGCCTAGGCCAGCTAAGCAACAATGACAACTTCAACAGAAAAATAGCCAGGCATTTCGGCGGGCACCTGTAAAAAAAAAAAAAAGAAAGAAATTAAGAAACTCTCTGCATAGTTGAAAAACAAAACACCATGAGCATACTGAAAACATAAATGACAAAATGTAAAAAAAAAGAGACTTGGCTATTTACATAACAAAGAACTAATCATCTCAATATATAGAGTGTCTACAAAACAGTAATAGATCAAAATGTAAAAAAAATAGGCAAAAGATGTTTATGAAAAGAATTTATAGAAAAAGGAATACAAATATGCCTCAAACACATGGAAAGGTATTTAAGCTCTCTCAGAAAAGAACTATAAATTAGAACTACACATGTTAAAAAAAAAATCACATTGGCCCAAATACAAGTTTGATGATATGCTTGTAAATAATGCTATGGGGGATAAAAAGCATGCTTGTACATTGCTGGTGCAAGTGCAAATTGTGGAAGCACAAACTCCTGTGGGGAACAACTTAATAACATGTATCCTAGTTTCAATGGATATACTTATGTGTAAAAAGTTAATTATTCATTACAGTATTATTGGTAATAGCAAAAGATAGAAAACAACCTATACGTGCATCAACAGGAGGCTGGTTGCATAAATCAGGGAATAGTTACAAGATATTATGAATATCCACTTTTTTTTTTAATTTAAGACAGAGTCTCACTCTGTCACCCTCTGTAAAGTGTTGTGGCATCATAGCTCACAACAACCTCTAACTCTTGGACTCAAGCGAGTCTCTTGCCTCAGCCTCCCAAGTAGCTGAGACTATAGGTGCCGCCACAACGCCCGGCTATTTTTAGAGATGGGGGTCTCGCTCTTGCTCAGGCTGGTCTTGAACCTGTGAGTGCAGGCAATCCACCTGCCTCAGCCTCCCAGAGTGCTAGGATTATAGGCATGAGCCACCTCGCCTGGCCGCTATTTTTTTTTTTTTTTTAGTAGAGATGGGATTTCACTCTGCTCAGGCTGCTCTCCAACTACTGAACTCAAGCAATCAACCTTCCTCGGCCTCCTAAGTGCTGGGATTACAGGAGTGAGCCACCGTACCCGGCCTGAATATGCACTTGTAATATGCAAAGACTCCTCTGTGCGTGTGTGTGTGTGTGTGTGTGTGTGTGTAGTTTAGTCAAAGAAAGGTATAGAACAATGTTTATAGTATACTACTTTTTGTGGAAAATGAGAAAATAAATCCATAGATCCTTATATTTGCATAAGGACACTGGCGGGATATACAAATAACTAATGTTATTACTTTTGGGGGGTATGAATAGGATGAATGGAGGCAGGTGGAAGCAAGACTTCACTGTATAACTTTAAAGGATCATGTGATCCTTGAAATATGTGAATGTATTGTCTATATAAAATAATTAAAATAATTATATGCAAAGCTATAAAAATGGATGAAAGCACTTAGAGACTGGATGGAGTCAGCGAAGCTGGTCACAATGACTGAACCCTGGGGGCCTCCAATATCAAAGAGTGATGAAGAAGAAAGAAAATAAAAGAGTGGGTAAGAAGGAAAGGACTAAGGAAGAGACTGGAGTAGAAGGAAAACCAGGTAAGTATAAACTTCACAGAAATCTTGGGACTAAAGTGCAGCAGTGAGAAGTGCTCATTGTCAAGGGCTGCTGAAAGGCCTAGTAAAATGAGAAAGGTAACGGATATTTTAGGGGAACAGTGTAGCCCGAAAAAGGCTGACTCAAGTCGAATAAAATAAGAAAGACAAGGAAGTAGACACAGTGAATTTGAGGTTTTGCAGAAAGCTGCAGTGGTGCAGAAGAATGGAGCAGCAAACTGGAGAGGAACAGATCAAGAGGGCTTTGAGATGGGCGATATTGAGGAACCCATGACAGCAGGAAATTGGGATGATGAATTAATAGATGAGAGACAATCACAAGCACTAGGTTGTGAAAAGGCACACATGAACAATTTAGCCTTAAAAAGGAGCACTTTAGCCTTACGCTCCTAGTGGAGGAGGGATCATCCTTGTCCACTAGGAGGGAATGGGAAGCATCTAAGCAGAGAAAAAAACACAAATATGACCAGGTGACACTACTTCCTCTTTGGGGGGGTTTAAACAGCTATTACCAAAACATATCCTTATCTTCTAGTATTAAACACATTTTTAGCCTCGGTGCCCATAGCTCAGTGGTTAGGGCGCCGGCCACATACACCAAGGCTGGTGGGTTGAAGCCTGGCCTGGGCCTGCTAAACAATGACAACCGCAATCAAAAAAATAGCCAGGGCTCAGTGCCTGTGGCTCAACGGACTAAAGCACCAGCCACATACACCTGAGCTGGTGGGTTCGAGTCCAGCCCCGGCCTGCCAAACAATGACGGCTGCAACCAAAAAATGGCCAGGCGTTGTGGCGGGCGCCTGTAGTCCCAGCTACTTGGGAGGTGGAGGCAAGAGACTCGCTTGAGCCCAGGAATTGGAGGTTGCTGTGAGCTGTGATGCCACAGCACTCTATCCAAGGTGACAGCTTGAGGCTCTGTCTCAAAAAATAAAAAATAAAGTAAAATATTGAGTCTTCTGATCCATGAGCACAAGATATCTTTCCATTTATTTAAATTTTCTCTCATTTTCTTTCATCAGTATTTTATAGTTTTCAATATACAGGTCTTTCATTCCTTGGTTAAATTTATTTCTAAGTATTGTGTGTGTGTGTGTGTGTGTGTGTGTGTGTGTGTGTTAGTGTAAATGGGATTGTTTGCTTGTGAAATCTTTACTAGTGATGAATTCTCTATTTCTCCCTTCATTTCCATGAGTTTTTGCTCTATCCATTTTGGGGGAATAGTTTTTATATAACATTTATAATGGCTTTATTTTCTAGTTGTACTGCCCCTTTATCAACATGTCTCTGCTATAGCAGGGTGTGCTAGTGCTTGCCTATACTCTGAGTTACTCAGGAGGCTGAGGCAGCAGGATCACTTGAGCCTAGGACTTTGAGCTTGCCACGAGCCATGATGACGCCACTGCACTGTAGTCAAGCAACAGAGCAAAAAACAAAAAACAAAAAACAAACAAAAAACATGTCTACCAATATTTCTTAAGTTCATATTATCTCATATTAATGCAGCCACTCTAGATCTCTTATGGCTGTTTGCATATATCTTTTCCATCTTTCACCTTCAACCATTGATATCCTCACATCTCAGGTGTATCTATTGTAGGCAACATAGAGTAGGGACTTGCTGTGTTATTCAGTCTGATAATATTTGCCTTTTAAGTAAGGGGGTTTATTCACATTTAATGATCTACTTAGAATTTCTTTTCTCATTCTGATAGTTGTTTTCTATATGGACCATGTCTTTTTTATTACAATGAAGTAATGGAATCACTAAAAAAATTAAGTATCTATAAAATGCCAATATACTTGGAAACTATTTAAATGATTTCTCACTAAAGAAAATATGCAAAATACAGAAATACAGAAGAAATGACTCATATATCTCTCATTTAAACATAACTTCATTTAATATTGTGGCATACTTTCTTCTGGTCTTTTAGCTTTTTCTACTAATAGATGTCTACCTATTTTTTGTTTCTCTTTTTTTCAGAGTTTATGTCATACTATGTGTAATATTGTTGCTTATTTTTTTTATCTTATGTAGTCTGCATATATTTCAACCACTGCAGAGCTGTCACACAGAGAGATACCAGTAGCAGTTAAGCAGAGATCCTCTTAAAAAAGCTTCTAATAAATGAAATGGGTTCTGCATGACCCTATTTGCAATAACTGCACTTTCAAAATACTAGATGTCAGAGGGTTGCTGCATTAGGAGTCTTGGTATTCATAAATCTGGTTTTAGTTTTCTATTTACTTCGGGAAACAAAATAAAGAAAAAGCATTTTCTCTTGTAAGTTTGATAAAATTCACCTGTAAGATGGCTGGACTTAGTATCTTAGGAAAGTGGTGTGGACTTTTTCTTTACTTTTGTTTATTCATGTGTGTAAGCATATACTCCCACATGATACAAAGTTTGTTGATCTTATGGTAGTCAACCCTTTCTCCACTTGTCTATTAGTTTTTGATGGTGCATTTGCCAATTTCCCTAAGAAGTTCCATCACATTTTGAATTATGTGATTAAATGCACACAAGTTCATAACTGTCTGGTGACTGTGTATCTTCTCAGTGGAATCTTTTATGATTATTACATGTTACTTACTTATTCCTATCAATCCTTCTTGCCTTACATTCTTATGTTCTATATTAATGTTATTTAGGTGAACAATCTTTTGGTTAACATTTTCTTAGTATATAGTTCTTTTTAATCCTTTCCCTACTAAACTTTCTGACAATCTGTTTTAAGTACATATCTTACAAATAGCACATACCTTTAAAAAAAAAATCAGTGTAAATGTGTTTTGACAGTTCTAGTCCATTTAAACTATTTCTGGCAACTAACAATAAACTTGAACTTCTTTCTACAATTTTATTTGAGTTTCTCTGAGAAATAAACTACAACAGGCAGATCCTGTAATCTCTGCACAGTCATTAAACCAACGTGTGTTAATATCTATTCTCTGTCCATTTAGATTCTGTTGCACCAAAGGGGATGGGGAGGGAGAAAGGATGAAGAAAGACAGAATGAAAAAGGAAAAGAGGAAAGGAAGGTGTGAGAAGTGGGAGAGAACAGCTGGAAGGAAACTCAAAGAAGATTTGAGTTAATTTGCTTTTCTTTTTCTTGTTTTTTGCCTACTAATTTGTTAACTAATTTGCTTTTCTTTTTCTTCTTTTTTGCCTACTAATTTGTTAACTAAGTTTCCTATAGGCCATTTTCTTCCATCTGCTGGTTTAGATGTTTTACATTCTGTTTGTCTTATTTTCATGCATACCTTTAAATGTTTCCATGAATATCAGTAAAGGACTGTAACATTTAAGGTTGCCATAAACTTTTAAATAACTTTTCTATATTTTGAATATTTCCCTGGTTATAGGTCCCTGGTATAGAATTAAGATTCAAATTTCTTGCCTCTCTTGCAGCTAGGATGCAAGATTGTGACATGGGCTCTGGTAACTGGAAACATCCATGGAAATTTATGAACAAGGAATGCGAGGACCAAAGCTCCACACATAGCTTCCACTTTCCTGTTGCATGTTCCTGACACAGAATTGGTATTAATTCTGGCAGCAGGGTCAGATGAAGAAAAGTTTAACTCCTGGTATTTGGTACTTGAAGAAAGCAGCAGTAGTTTCTTTATCATGCTAGTTCTCGCAAGGTATAAGGCATTTTTTCTAGAAGATTGGCTCTCCCAATGACTCTATTATCATTTTAAGAAAGAATCCTGCATGGATTCTGTTTTTTACAACAAAGAACTTTAACCAACAAGTCGTCAAGTTCTAAAAGGAATATTTCACTCCTTCTGAATAAAACTCTAGAATACTTTAACTCAGAACTTTTTCCTACCATCATCTACCATATTTTTAAGGGCTAATATTTTAATTTTCCCTGGTTTTTAAATTCCAAAATGCTAGCACTTAAAAAAAATACTACTGCTGTAGATTAACCAAGAAATTTGCTAATTTATTAATCCTTTCTTTTCCCATTTCACTTCTTTCTTTTGGGTTCAGTTTTGTTGTTGTTGAAGTATATTCTTTAGAATCTTTTAATGAGTTATCTATTAGTCCTAAATTTTGAAAATGTTATTTAATTTGTCCTTTCTCTTAAAAAATGACTTAGCTAGGTATAGAATTCTAGTTTTTCAGGGATGGTTTCTCAGTATTTTGAAGACTTTTTCCATCATTTTCTGTCACTTACTGTTGCTGACAAATCTGCTGGCAGAATGACAGTCATTCCTAGAGTAATTTGGCTTTTCTTGGTCTGCCAACATTTTTTTTTATTGTTTGGTATTCGTTAATTTCACTACTGTATATAGGTCTCAATTTTTTTTTTTTTGAGACAGAGCCTCAAGCTGTCACCCTGGATAGAGTGCTGTGGCATCACAGCTCAAAGCAACCTCCAATTCCTGGGCTCAAGCGAGTCTCCTGCCTCTGCCTCCCAAGTAGCTGGGACCACAGGCGCTC
>CAUYRH010136432.1:0-10841 GCA_963574655.1 Perodicticus potto | reverse complement strand
CACAGCAACCTCCAATTCCTGGGCTCAGGCGAGTCTCCTGCCTCTGCCTCTCAAGTAGCTGAGACTATAGGTGCCCGCCACAACGCCCGGCCATTTTTTGGTTGCAGCCGTCATTGTTGTTTGGCGGGCCTGGGCTGGATTCGAACCCACCGGCTCAGGTGTACGTGGCTGGTGCCTTAGCCGGCTGAGCCACAGGCGCCGAGCCAAACGTCTGAATCTTAAGTGGTTCTCTGGCCTTGGCTTCCCAAATTGCTGGCATTACAATCATAAGCCAATGTACCTCGCCAGAAAGATCATTTTAATATAACAATATAGAAATAATATCTAAGTATATCAAAATAACCCTATACATCAATGAGATATTTAATATCATAAAGTTGTAGATTCTTAGTTTTTCTTCAGCAGCAGGATACTGTGGGATATTATTTTAAATTTGCTCCAGAAGATGATGCATTTTCAGTAAAAATTATAAGTTCTAGCTTATGGAATGACAGAGTAAGTTTTCATGAAATTCTAGTCCTCTAAAAATGACTAGAACATTGGCAAAAAAACTTTTTTACAGAATTCTACAAAGTAATCAAAGGCTTACAACAATCACACAGCATTCATCAAAGAAAAATGGCTGCATCTCAAGAAGTACAATGAGACTGTGGCTTTTAACCTGCCCCGAAAAACCAACAGTGTTTTGGTTACCATAAATATGAAATCTAGTAGAAGACTAGTAGTCACTGGAAAGAGCAGAATGGGTTTGAAGTTCCCCAAAGCCCCATATTCAAAATGTTGCCAAAGATACACTAAAAAAAAATTATGATGATAAAATGATCAGTTTAATAAGGAACACAAAACAATTATCAACAATTATTCATCTACCAACAGAACCCCAAAATACATAGTTCAAAAATTGACAGAACTGAAGGAATAAATAAAAATTGAAAAATAATCTCAATTTCAAAAATGAATAGAACAAGTAGGTGGATCAAAAGGGGAACAGAAGACTTGATAGACACCAGAAATTCACTAAAGTGAAAAGTTGTCTATGGATACTCCATCCGAAACCAATAAAATACAATTTCTTCTCAAATGCATGTGGAGCTATGTTTGTGTTAGACCACATGCTAGGCTATAAAACAAGTCTCAATATATTTAGAAGGATTAAATTCATGCAAAATATGTTCCCTGACAATGAAATAAAATTAGAAATCAATGAAAGAAGAAAAGATAGAAAATTCACAAATATGTGATAATAAAACAAAATGGCCTTAAGCTAAAGTAAGCAAAAATAAATGACATACATATAGAAAATGAACATTAGAGAAGAAATAAATGGCATGCAATATAGAAAAACAATAGATAAAATCAACAAAATCAAAAGTTGGTCATTTAAAAGGATCAATACAATTAACAAACTTTTATCTAGACCGGCCAGGAGAAAAGACAAGACTTATATTATTAAAATCAGGATTAAAGAAGTGATTTACTACCAACTTTGCTTTAAAAAAAGGATTATAGCTTAGAAGAGGTGATTAAATTTCTAGAAAGATATAAACAACTATAACAACTGAAGAAGTAGAAAATTGAATAAAACTATATTCTATCAAACATTTAAAGAGGAATTAGCACCATTTTATTTTTTATAAAAATCTTTCAAAAAATAAAGCAACACTTTCTGAATAACTCTATGAGATCAATACTACCATGATAGTAAAATCAGAAAAAGACATCACAAGAAAATTATGGACTAGTATTCCTTAAGAATCGAGATACAAAAATACTAAACAAAATACTAGCAAATCAAATCCAGCAATATATGAAAAGTGTCATATAGTGACTAAGTGAGAATGATTCTAGGAATATAAGGTTGGTTCAACATGAAAATCAATCAAAGAAATACAATGTGATACAACATATTAATAGAATAAAGGAAAATATTCATGATCATCTCAATACATGCAGAAAACTCTCACCACTCAATGATAAAGATATAAACATTCTGATTAGCAAATGGGGAAACAATTGAATAGAAATTTCTCCAAAGAAGTTCAAATACACAATAACACAGAAATAGATTTTTACAATATTCAAAATTAGGGAAATGCAAATGAAAAACTCAATGAGATAGCACTTCACATCACTTAGAATGGTCAAAGTAAAAGGTACAGACAATAATGTGGGTTGACAATGATTTGGAGAAATTATAACCATCAAATATTGCTGATGGGTTGGTAAAATAATGACATAAAACTTGAAAAACAGGTTGGTACTTTTTCAAATATTAATCATAGAACTGACCCATCAGTTACCTTACTAGACATATGTCCAAGAGAATTAATAACGCAGGTCCACACAAAAACTTGTATACAGATCCTTATTGTAACATCATTGAAAATATTTAAAAACTGGAAATCGTATGACTAAACAAAATGTGGCATATCCATACAATGAAATGATATTTAAATGAAGTATCAATATTTTCTATAACACGAATGAACTTTGGAAACAATATATGACATCAAAGAACCAGTAACTAACATCTATAGATTGTATAGCCTTGTGTATATAAAATACATAAAATATAAAATAGACAAATCCATAAGGACAGAAAGCCAGGGGGAAATGGGAGACTGAAGAGTGACTACCTATTTTCCTTTGAGGTACTGAAGTTCTCTTTTGGGGTGTGATAATACCCTGAAATTAGATAGTAGTGTTGATTGCACGAATCCATAAATATACTAAAACCACTAAATTGTATGCTTTAAATGGGTGGCTTTTATGGCATGTGACTTACATCTTAATAAAGCTATTACTAAAAAATTACACTGGAGCTCTTTAGGCAAGTTAGACAAAGTCATCCTAAAATTTACACACGAGTATCATGTTCAAGAATTAGCTAGAAACATTTCAATAAGCATTCAGAGAAGCAGGAACATATTTGTTAGGATGAGTTGATCTTAAGCAATTGTAGAACATGTTTACATAGTCCTTGTTATGACGTCTTTGCTCCATTAATGGATATTTAATTCCATAAGATATGCTGTCAGGAAAGGGCAGTTAATAAGGTAAGGGAAAACAAAGATACGACCCGCAGTACAAGGTACAGCCCATGAGGATGGAATGAAGCCTATGTCAGTTCTTGTTGCCTTGAGGGGATTGCATAGCTCTTTTGCAGGAGTTCGTGATCTTTTTCATAGAGCTAAAGACACACCTTACCTAGTATTTGAAGAAGAAGGAGGATCCCGGGGAAGGTGAATGCAGTTAGCAGGTAAGTGATAACAAGAGTAAGCTGTACAATGGGAGCCCTTTCAGTTGCACTCATCAAATCTCACACATGAATCTCTCTCTAGGCCATCCTTACTGGAACCATATAGTTTCACATTTTGGGAAACATAGTTCAGCCTAGCTGTGTTGATGTATAACCTAACCATCAAAGACAGTATTTAAAAAGGAAGAAAAAGGAGAAGAGAATGGAAAGAAATTAAAACATTCTGCCAAAGCATTATAACAAAATTAATAAAAAGCTATGTGTCAGAAGCCTTGGGACTAGCAAATTTTGTAATAGAATATAAAAGAGAACTCAGGACAAAAGCATGCATATTTAGGAACATGGTATATGATACATGTGACTTCAAAAACAAGCAGAAAAAAGGATTGTTTAATAGGTGATGTTGGGGAAGCCACCTCCCTATGTAAGAAAAGAAGAATTGAAACCATAAGGCCTAGAAAAATACCAAATAAATTAAGTACCTAAATATGAAAAGTAAATATATAATTGTAGAAAACGTGCCAGACTATCTTGTTTACCTTCGTGTAAGCTCTGTGTGTGTCTGCTGATTTGGATTTACTCATTATATAAATTGTCATCTTCATCTGTCTTCACTGCGATCTATTGAAAGTCAGCCCTCGACACAAGGTCTGCCCTTATTTTCTTAAACAAAAGTCAGAGTTTTCAAATGAAATATGGCTGTGTTAACATGGCAATCCTTAAAAGAAATTATAAATTATGAATACATTCATCAGCATTATTTTTATTGCAAATCTGTAAAATTAGGTTATCACCTTTGTTGCTATTATCTTGCTACATATAATTTCAGTAAAATTAATGTACAGATTATGGATTGAGTTACCCCCACCCCTGCAAACAAAATAAACCACACAGATATGTTAAAGTGTTGATTCCCAGTTGTTCAAAATGTTACCTTGTTTGGAAGCAGAATCTTTACAAAGACTTTACAGAACGAGTCAAGCTAAAATGAGGCTGTTCAAGTAAGTTCAAACTCATTCTAAGATTGGGGATAAGCACCTACAAGCTTAAGGGCCTAACAGATTGCGAATAAACCACCAGGAACTACAAAGGGGCAAGAAAAGGGTCCCTGTAGGTTTCAGAGAGGATGTGGCCCCTCTGAGAATTCTAGTCTCAAAATCCTAAGACAATAAATTTCTCTTGTCTTACACTACCCATTGTATGAGACTTTGTTAAACCCTAGTAAACTAAAAGAGTATGTTATAAAATTTATTATATGATATATATACTACAAAATTAATTGGAATCACAGTATATTTAGGTACTATGTATTCCACACATGGACTGATTGATATTATTTTTAAAATGATACTAGAATAATTTGAAACAAAGATAAAGACCATCAGGTTTGTTCTGTATCACAGCTGGTACTGAAGGAAGTAAAATGAAACCTACTCTGTCAAACTTGGCATTAACGTTACCCTTTTTACAGGTAATCCTTAAAAAATGGTTAAGTGCAAAATCTTAAGTAAAATATATGTGATACTTCCTTGGAGATTATAAATATATGATGTTAGAAGATTATATACACATACTACAGATACTGACTGAGGATTTTTAATAAGGAATTAACCAAAAAAATCCTAAACACAATATTTTCTAATTAAAATGAGAATAAATTTGTTAGCATGTTCCCAAGATTCTCAGAGTCCTTTGAAAACTAGTACATCATTTTTATACTACCTAAAACATGTTCTAAAACGTCCCTTCTGAAAAACTGGTGCTCAAACTAGGTACGTAATAATGGAAGGTACATAGCACCTTATTAGTAATAAATTGAAAGTACTGCATCCCCAAATGCTTTATAATTTTTTAATCTTTGAATTCAGAAGCATACATTTCAATTAAATACATAGATCAGCAATAATTGCAGTAATACAGTCACATAGTTCTATATATCAGATAGTACTTTGTAGTTTTTAACACTTACATGCACTCTCTCATTTCAAGATTATAACTCCTGATGTAAAACAAGCATAAATAAAACAATAATTTACCAAACTTTGTCCTGAGTATCACAGATGCTCAGTGGTAAAGCCACGTGCAAGAATTTTCCTCTAGTTTTTTTGAAATATATTTAATGTTTTAAAGGTCTAATTTTAAGAATTAAAACATTCTGCCAAAGCATTATGTTTCATTAACATATCAGCAATGAAAATGTCGAACAATTCCTTTAACTGATGACTCAGGGACAAAATAATAATGAAATATAAACATGGGAACTTTCTCTTTTTTGTTTATTCAACTATAGCTCTGCACCATGAATTAGCAACTTGCAATACAGTATAAAGGGTGATGCAGCTTGGAAGATAGTACATGAATGCTTTGTGATCTTTGAGATGGTAGGAAGTGAGGGTACTCACACTTTTAGGATAGGTTGTGACACTTGGGTTTTCTCTTCTCCACCTCTGTAATCAAGCAGTAAAGATTTCAAGATTCCTGGTGCCAACATGGTGAGAATATTTTAATAAATCTTCATCTATGCCCTCTGGAACTTAGGGGGAGGGATAGAAATTATTGAGTATATCTTGCCTGGAAAGTCAAATAGCAAGACTTTGTAGAAATGCCTTTCATCAAGGAAATAGGGTTCTTATGGACATAACTGTGATTCTTAAAGATTGGTGGCCCAAAGATGTAGTTTTCCAATGGGATATAAAGACTCTACAGAAGGTAATAGGCACAAATCATTCAAAATACATTATTTAAAAGGACTGCCTCTGGGGTTGAGAAAGTCTCGCAGAATAAGACAGAAAAAGCACTAAGATTCCAGTGTTTTCATCCAAATTCAGGGAGTAGTGCCCTGGTGGTGTTGGGGAAAACAGTACATAAGAATTTGAGAGAGTGTGGGTGTGGTTTATTACATGGTAGTATGGGAATTTCCCTCTCTTGCTTCCATTTCCATGGAAGGAGTATCTGCTCCACTGATGTTGGGCTTGTCCACATGATACACTTGGACCTTTGAAATAACAGGTGTGATGCAGCATGGATTTGAAGTGTGCTTGCACACTCAATTTAACTGATCCTCCCTATGCCTCTGCAATTATCAGGAGAACAGGATGTCTCAGATGTTGCACCCATCCTAGATGCTGGATGGCAATGTAAGCTCAATCCTGGTGGAGCCCACCAACTCCTGGGCAAGCCAACCTAGATCAGTCAGTTACTGGTAGAACCAGACTTCTGAGAAATCATCATTGATTGGTGATTCAGTGGTACTTCTAAACCACTGAGTTCTGGGGTTGTTTATAATGCAACAACAGTTGATTGACTGACACAGGGAGATGCTTCAAGGACCCTGTGAAAATGTCTTTCAAGATCACAAACCGGATTTGATGTTAACTAATAGTAAAGAAGACTGGGCTTTTTAATACTTGGCAAAGGACAGTTTTAATACCCACAGTGGCCAGAGAGGTATAGGTTCTGTTCAGGACATTGCTCAAAGTTGAGAAAGGAAGTTGGTTTCTAGGGGGCTAGCTTTAGGTCTAAATAAGCATGTATATAAATTATAAGCTATGTGCTATTTCTTTGAGGAATAACTGCATTCAGAAGTTGAAATGAGAAAGTCAAAGTAGATATGCTTACCCCAAAGTAAACCTTCTTCCACAGAATCATCCATTAGGTTTAGCTATCCTTTTGGTATTAATAGGGTAGTTTTGATAATTGTGGGTACAGAATAGTACAAACCTATATAAGGTAGTGACATGTTATCAATTTCACGTCAATTGCTTGATTGGATCCAGAGTGTCTTTATCTATAAAACAAAGCTTTTTACATATAGCTAAATTAAAAATGTTTTAGTGACTCAGTAATCCAATTGATTTTTCATTATTTTTGTAACTATGTACTTCATTTTATGTTTATATCTTAAAAATATGAAATGAAAATGATAATTAAGTATGGAAGTTATCATAGCTATAGTAATAATTAAAACATGAAATAAAACTACAACAATATAAACTCAGCTTATCTTATGCAATTTTGATGTAATTTGTTTAATTTGCTAGTTGTTCCTTGGGAGAGCTGTCCTTTACTTTCTTAAGACTGGAGTTCTTTAATCCTTTCTGTTTGTAGCGCACCAGCGGGGATCTAATATTGCCTCTAGTCCATCACAGAGGATTACAAGTGATCAGGAAGTGGGTCCTATTTTTTTCTTGCTAACTGCTGCTGTGTCTACCTGGAGGAAAAACAAAACCAACCAACAATAAACTGAACTATAAAGGGCTTAATTTGTCCCTTCACTGAAGGGTGCCATACATAACCTAAAGTAGCCCTGAAGAAAGCTTGGACCTATCTTTTTATCTAAGGCATCCTGGAAGGGACTGTGAGGGGTGAAGTCACAAGGAGAAAGTTAATCTCCTTGGATATTTGCCTACTCAAGGATAAATAAATTCCTTGGGGGAATAAACTCAATCTACTGTAAAAGAGTAAAGAAATACAAGTTTGATTTAAAAACATTGCATCAATATCAAAAAAAGACTGAACATTTCTTTTGTAAAGCTGTTGGTTCCCCTTAGATTATCCTGTGCCCCACATATATGAACTTAGAGCTTAACTCCGGGGAGAGAAAGTTGCAATGAAGGAAAAAGAGAAGCTCTAGCAGCAGAGCTTTGCATTTTACATAAGACAATGAAAACATTACTGTGTCTTTCGTAACTGAAGAGTAAGTTCTGAACTGAAAATGCAGCATACTGATGTCTTTTCAAACGAGCTCCCATTTAGAACAGCAGACAGGTCCTGGTGTTGGTGTTTTCAGCACGAACGGTGCTGTGTAGGTCTCTATAGCTTTGGCAGAAGACACCACATGGAAATAAAGCAAGAATGTGAAAAATCGCAGATACAGAAGGCGATAACCATGATAAATACCTGGTCAATAGTTTAGAGACACCATCCCAAAGAAAACAAAAGTATCAGGGAAGTATGTGGGGAGTTGGGATTGTTTCAGAAAAGAGAGAATCAAAGAAAGGAAAATCATTTTTGTTTGTTTTTAAAATGCTATTATGATTATATTATTATGTTCAGGTTGATGCTGTCTGATTAAATTCAATGCAGCTGCTGATTTGATATAATTATATATTAGAAAATTTAGCAGATAGAAATAAGAGGAAGGAAAAAGCTGTCTGTTATCCCATAGGACATTTGATGGCAAAAATGGATTTGGATCCAGGGAAACATCAGAACCATGTAGTTCCTACTACATTGTATAATGAAAGATGATACATGAGGGTGTATTTTTGATTTAAATGTTTTTTTTTGCAGGCTGGGTGCAGGGCTCACACCTGTAATCCCAGAACTCTGGGAGGCAGGTGGATTGCTTGAGCTCAAGAGATGGAGACCAGCCTGAGCAAGAGTGAGACCCATTTCTACTAAAAATAGACAAACTAACGTGGCATGTGTTGGGTGCTTGTACTCCTAGTTACTCAGGAGGCTGAGGCAGAAGGATTGCTTGAGTCCATGAGTTTGAGGTTACTGTGAGCTATGACACTACAGCACTTTAGCCTGGGCAACAGAGTGAGGCTCTGTCTAAAAAATGAAAAAAATAAAGTTTTTTTGTACATAACTCCTTTTCTGTTATAAACTGCAAAGTGAATAAGGAATTAAGAAACTTAAAAAAATAAATAGATAAGAGTAATTAAATGATTGTAAAAGAATAAAGAGGATTAAACAATAAAAATTCCTTATATAATTAATGCCAAGAGAAATGTGAAGAGAAATTTAACAATCATATTCAAATATTTGAGTATAGGTAAAAAAAGTATAACAAGTACTTTTTTGTTTCCCATATAAAAAAAACAAGAAATGTCCTAAGGAATGAAATGACTGAAATCCCTATTCTTGCCTACTTGACTCTAAATTTATTGCTTTCGCCAGCCCTATAGGCTGCTTCACAGTTGTTGACGTCACTTTGATTGTGACCTCACAGCTGCTTAAGCCTCCATCTGAACGCAGATGATTTGCCTCACTTAGAACAATCTTTGATTCATTATGTCTGAGAAGTTGAGGATGATAAAATTACATTTTTAAGAGTAATAAATGCACCAAGTAATCTTGCTTTTCATAACTTACAAGGTTCTTATGTGACATAAATACAGCAGAACCTCTGTAAGTTGACCACCTAGGGGACTGTAACAACTGGTCAACATACAGAGGTGGTCAACATGAGGAACTAGGCCACTGTACTAACATGTATATGGGGTGCATATCTTATATGTGAAAATTAAGTCAACTTAAGGAGGTGGTCAATGTAGGGAGGTGGTCAACTACGGAGGCTCTACTGTATTATCAACTTATGTGCGCCACAATTTTTTTTTTTTTTTTGAGACAGTCTCGCTTTATCACCCTTGGTAGAGTGCTGTTGTGTCATAGCTCACAGCAACCTCCAACTCCTGGGATTAGGTGATTCTCTTGCCTCAGCCTCCCAAGTAGCTGGAACTACAGGTGCCCGCTGCAATGCCCAGCTATTTTTTTGTTGCACTTTGGCCAGGGCTGGGTTCGAACCCACCACCCTTGGTATATGGGGCTGGCACCCTACCCACTGAGCCACAGGTGCTGCCCTCACAATTTTTAAATTCGTACATTGTGCTTCTTTAAAGTAGGATGGAACCTATAGAATTATGTCTACCCAAAAGACTAAATAAGAAAGATTAGCAACAAGAATTTGGCAGGGAAAAAATACTCATTCTTTATTCCTTTAAATAAAGGAAAATACAGTCCAGCTCCCAAATGCCATATTATAAGAATTGTGTTGAAACCAGTAACTTAGGGGAAAATATGAAGGGTACATGAAGCACTTAAGAAATAAGAAATAGAGAAGAAAAATAGCAGCATTCTTTTCAAATACTTAATATTAGTATCTGGGGATATGCCTGGGGAAAACTCTAATAGAACTTATCTGCAAATTTAGAAATATTAGATCTATTATAAAGCCAGGTCTGCATAGATGCAATTATTTCTATCCTTAGGGATAAATGAATCCCTTACCTAATGGTTTCATAAGAAAACATTTTATTCAACTCCATGCCTTAGATAATACAGATACTCTCAAGTAGAGATAATAATGGGAGCTTTAAAAATATATTTCCTTTATTTAAAATATGCAATGCATATTTTCTGAAGTAAGCCTTCAGTGCATTAGAAATAGAGTATGTGTAAATAAAAACCTATTTTAAATGAAATTATAGCAGAAATATATTTGCTTTGAGGAATATATAAAACATGCCTGCTGTCTGTTGAACATGTTTTTTTTTTTCCTTTTTTTTTATTAAATCATAGCTGTGTACATTAATGCAATCATGGGGTACAATGTGTTGGTTTTATATACAATTTGAAATATTTTCATCAAACTGGTTAACATAGCCTTCATGACATTTTCATAGTTATGGTGTTAAGACATTTGTAGTCTACATTGACATGAATTTTATAAAGGAAAATTTTTATGTCACTTAAACAATTATTTATATTGTTTATGTTAACAGGGTAAAATTGTTGCATTTGGAGCAATGTTCGTATATCAATAAAATTTTATATTCATCCTTTATGTTAAGATATA
>CAUYRH010136431.1:0-22240 GCA_963574655.1 Perodicticus potto | reverse complement strand
TTTCACCGTTTTTAGTGTTTAATTTCCATTTCTACAACTGTGAGTTTGATGAGCACATCGCATTTTTAACTGAAACAACACATGGCCGATTACAATTCTAGAAACTCTTTAGGAGATGGCTGGAAACATTTAGTTATTAATAAAAATAATTTAATATAGCCACATTTATTAGGACTAAAAGAAAAGAATAAAGATAGAAAACTTTTGAGTTATTTAAAATGGAAGGTCTTTCATCCCAAATCATTACTGAAATATTATAAAAGCTAAATTTCTTCTAGCTATAACTTACATATTGAGATGTAATTTTTCTGGGTCTGGATAAATTTATTTTAAGAAAATTTGTTGTATAAACACAATAATATGTGTTATTCTCTTATCTCCTGACTTTCACAAACAGTAATAGATAATATGATTAAAGCAGCATGATACAGTATTTTTATTTTTAAAATTTTTGGTTCTCTTGGCTTAAAGTGAAAATCTCCTCAGGCATTTGACCTACATCATGTTTTTACATGAAACGGTGATCTGTCTTGCATTTTGGAAAGATTTTTATTTCTATGAACAGAAACCATAAAACAACATGTTTTCGGTCCCACAGAGTGTGAATCCTTCCTTAATACCTGCTAGGTGAAGAGCTTTCACTTTCAATAATGTTTCTTACCCACTTGTTTTGCACATCGGAGAGTTGCCATACATACATTCCAGCGGTGAGCTCCCAACCACAAAGGTGCTCAGACTTTAAATGTATCCAGTTTCTGGTGAGGTGTTGTTGTTGTTGTTCATTTATTTGTTTATTGAGACAGAATTTCACTCTGTGCCCTAGGTAGAGTGCTGTGGCATCATAGCTCACAGCAACGTCAAACTCTTGGTCTCAAGAGATCCTCTTGCCTCAGCCTCCCAAGTAGCTGGGACTACAGGTGCCCACCACAACACCTGGCTAGTTTTCTTAGCAGAGATGGGATCTCGCTCTTGCTCAGGCTGGTCTCAGACTCCTGAGCTTACACAAGCCTCAGCCTCGGCCTCCCATGTGCCCAGCCCAGTTTTTAGTCTTGTTGGAACTTACCTCATTTTCCCCACCAAGGTAAAGGCCTACAAATGCAAAGCAAGACTAATGCAAACTGGGGGGAAATGTTTTTTGTTTCTCTGTGACAAAATGTTCCTGTTTTTCCTCATTCTGATGATAAAGGTAACATCATTAAAGGAATTTTGAAGTGTAAAGAAAATATATACATTGGCCTATTTCCTTGCAATGATTCCTATGTATTGGGGTTTTAAAAAATATATCTATAAACAGTACAGTTACCATTGTATTCTGCTTTGTTCATTAAGCATAATATCACCATGTTATTGTACACTCTTCACAAACATCATTGTGATTGTTGCATGAGCGTCACTCTTACTTAGCTATTTCCTAATATTAGGATGTGCACAATATATTCCATTTTCAATATTAGAAATAATGCTGTTATGACTTCCCTTCTGTATTTAGAATAATTTCCTCAGGATAGAGACTTAGAAATTGATTTACTCAATCTTAAAGGATAATAACATTTTGAAATTCCTGCTACACATGATCAAATTACTTTCTAAGATAATTTTAATAATGTACATTGGCAATTTCCTTCCTATGCTTAATATGTCTGTGTGTGTGTGTGTGTGTGTGTGTGTGTGTGTGTGTGTGTGTGTGTGTGTAGCTTGTTTAATGGATACAATCTGAGATAGCACGGATATTGATCAGACCTTTTTTGCACAATAGAAAGGGCTTAGACCTTCAGTTCAAGGACCTGGCTTTTAGTCTTAGCTTTACAACTAATTAGCTGTGGGAATCTGGGCAAGTCACTAGGAGATTGGGCTAGACCAGACAGACACAGGCATTTAGGAGACTAAGCTAGACCAGACACTTGCATTTATTTATAAGCCTTTGTTAAGTGCTCTTGATGGTTCTTGGTACAAAAGAGATTAGAAATTGTGAATCAAGGGTTCTTTGACAGGATATTTTACCCAACTCTGGGACAAATAGGTGGAGGCAGAATCACATGAAGTTTAACACTATGAACCCTGGAAGCAGCTGGTTCTGGGTGCAAATCCTACTTACCAGCTTTGCAAGCTTGAGTGGTAAGAGCTACCTTAGGTCAGTTCCCTCATATTTGAAATGGGAGTAATAATACATAGGACTCCTGTGCAGATTAAATGAGAATACATTTAGTGTGCCTGGCATATTAATGGACTTAGTAATCGTTAGGGGATTTTTTCCTATTCTGTTGATCGTATGATTCTAATATGACTTATGTTTTGCATGATGGGGACCATGTGTGCAGAGGCATAACTTCACAAAAGAATATTATGTCTTCAAAGAGTCTTGGGTTCAGAGCATTGGAAACGTGGGGGAGGGGGAGGAAATACGGACCATCCCTCAAATGCTGTCCAGGGCTGCTGTGGCCACTTTACAGGGGTTGGGTGGACCCTTCCCCCAAAGTTTGGTTTGGTGTTGACCCTGATGATACCACATGCTCACTAAACAAATGTGCAGAGTGTTATTGTTTATATGATGAGATTTTCTTAGGGGTAGCAGGTCAGACCCATAAGCAAGTCCTCAGAATGGCTTGAGAGAGTCTGGAGGTGCAATGGTTTGGGGTTCTGTGATGATTAAGAGGTGGAGGTGGGTGAGAGCTCTCGTGCCATCAGGGGCTTACATGGTTTGAACTTCCCCCTGGCACCAAGGGAGTGAGTACCCTGGCCTTCTATTTGACTTGCAAGCTGTGAGCAAGTCAGACACCAAAAATCATGTCAGACTCTTTATTACATGGGTTATGGTTTTGTGATGGGCAAGGGAAATCTCACTGGCTTTTTTCTTCCTTAAAAGGAAAAACAAGCGGGCTGTCTGGATCCAGCCCCAACCTCATCCTTTCCACTGCCCCCCTTTGCTCTCCAGCCCTCCCCAGCACTGGCTCTGCACTATTCTCCTCCCATTGTTAAAGCACCTGAAAGCAGGTCTTCCCCACTGCTCCTGGAGACTGCTCTGCCACTGTGAACACTCACTCATGTTCCTAACCCTGTGGTTCCCCCTGCTCAGTGCCCGTTAGTCACACCTGACCAGGGAGCAGCACTGGCCACAGTTGGTCATCTTTGCACTTGACTCCCAGGATACCAAACTTTCCTGCTCTTTCTCTTTCTCGCAGGCTAGGTCCTTCTCATTTTCCTCACTTCTTCATGGTTGGAGTGTCCCGGAACCCAGTTCTGGGGCTCTGCGATCCTCAAACTCCACTTACTCTCTTCCTCTAAAATCTGCCTGCCAGCGATCGTGCCCCAAAGAAGCGCTCCAGCACCACTGTCTTCTTGGGCCCCCAGGTGTCTGCGTCCAGCTGCTACTTGATGCTAACGTGCACTCCAGGATGGAGGCCGACCTTCTGCCTCACTCTTCTCCTCGGGTCGTCTTCATTTCATTTACTGAAAACTTCAGCCACCTGGTTGGGCAGGCCCCCAACTGTGCCATTTTCCTGGAATTCTCTTTTTCTTGTGCACTTCACATCCAAACTGTGAGCTGGTCCTATAGACTTTACTTTGAAGTGATGCCTCAATTCTGACCACGCCATCTACCTCCGCTGTCCCCTCACTGGCCCAAGTGCTGTCTCCTCTTTTAATTTGTCTCCCTGCTTACACCCTTGTCCTCCTATGGTTCTCCGCACAGCAAGAAGAGCAATGCTTTTGCAAAGTGATTTGGAACTTGCCAAAGCTCTGATGAGAAGTCCTTGGTGGCCGCTCACATCACTGAGAGTAACAGTGAAAGCCCCTCTCTCTTCCAGAAGATCCCAGGCCCCTCACTTCACCTGCTAGCACCACATTCTAGCACACTTGATCTTCCCTGTTCCTGAACATGCCAAGCTTACTCCTACCTCATGGTCTTTGCATTTGCTGTAGCCCTTCCTAGAATGCTCTTCCTCCGGGTATCAGCCTTGCTCACCCCAACACCCTCTGCCAGTGTTTGCCTAAATGTCACCTTCTCAGTGAGGCCTTTCCTGGTGACCCTGGTTTAAATGGTAGCCGCCCTCATCACTCCCTATCCTGTGTTGTTCTTGCTTTGTTCTTCCTCAGCACTTACCGCTCTCTGCAGTAATAGATAATGTCCTTATTAGTTGTATTTATTGCTGAGCTTTTGTCAGTGGCTCACAGCCCTAACCCACTGGCCTAATACAGTGCCTGGTTAAATAATAGTTGCTCAGGAAGTATTTGCTAAGAGAAGGAAAGAAGGAAGGGACAGAGGGGAGGAAGGAAGAAGGAGCTGTATTTGCAGCATATCCAAGAATAATTTCATTGCATTAAAATAAAGGTGAAGTCAAATTGGATGTGGTTGTTTCAGACTGGACTGTCTTCTTCTGGAATACCATGCTTGCACCCCAGCCTGACTGTAGTTTCTGTTCCCAGAGCAGGCAGTGGCTATGTCTGCATCATGACACACAGCCTGACATTCCAGCCAGGAAGGGACAACGGGGCCATGTGCCTGGTATAAGGCTGGTCTTCTCAACCTACAGATATGAGGTCCAGTTGTGGAGTTTGAAAATCTGAGTCACCACCATCACTTCAGAGTCTATTAGGACTATGCGAGCACCCATGTTTTAGCTCTGCTGAGTTCCTGAATATCCCCAGGAATGGGCGGGGGGCATTGTCGGGCATCAAGGACTATTCGGTTGGGGGGATTGTTCACTGTAAAAACAGCACAGGAGGGGTGACTGGTGGATTTCTATTTGTGAAACTTTGAAAAACTGTTTAATAGTGTTTCCTCCCATTTACAACATGGGATAGTTCACATGCAGAAAAACAACTGATTAATTTGCTTTTTTCTAAAGGGCACCTTACTCCAACTGCTGACCAAAAACCCTGGTAGGAAAGAAGCCATAGGCTCTGTCTGATATGCTCTGCAAATTGCCATCGTATAGTACAGCGAGAAAGTGCAATTTGGCAAATGGCTGGCCTTTGGCAGAGATCTGTCTGATTAAAATACTGAGCAACAGTGGAAAGGAGGAGGATGAGGTGGGGAAATACACTTGGGACCCACATGCAGTCAGGCGCCATAAGCAAGAAATTGAGTGTCTTGACCTTTGTAATAGAACCCATATGTCAATCTCTTGGGGTACCAATTTCTTTGGACAGAGGTGGGGAGTTATGTGACGCATCGAAAATACAAAGAAAAGGAGATGAATACCAAATGTGAGAGGAGAGTAACCTGGGAAGAAGAGAAATGACAGCTGAGAACTTGGTAATGGCTGCGTCCCCTTAAACTTGACACTGTTGACCTGGAGCTTAGTGTCTCAGATGTTTTAGGGGCTTGATTTGATAATTCATTGTCTCAAAAAATAACCATACCATACTTTCTTAAGTTGAGCATTTAAGAAATGTGAGTAAGATTTTCGAAGTTCTTGTTTAAAGAAATGGATTACTACACTCAGATTTAAAACATGCTGTCGTTCATTCTCTCAAAAACTCACACAAAAACAAAACAACAAAATATCAAATGACATGTGTGAGGCCCATAAGGAGGCCTAAAGTCTTCGTCTGTGATGTGGAGTACCTCTTGTCTCTACTTTTAAACAGTCTGTGAAAAAATCAGTAATTAGCCAACGTTTCTGACATCAGTCTCGGTAAAGCAGCTGGAGAAATTACATGGGAAAGACAGCAATTACAGCATCGCACAGTCAACCAACCCACGAAGCATCAGGTTCTTTATTTGCTTCTAAACAAGGTACTTTGGTTCATTTCAGAGCCCACACTGCCCTTCAGTTTGGGGTGAATTGTGGCTGTTCTGAATGGAGTGAATTGCATTCTAGGAGAGGCAGTGAGAGCCTTCCTTTGGCGCTTTTGTGTCTCTCTCACATTGAGAGTGGCCATCTGTCCCTGGAGAACAATTGGAGCAGCAGCTGGGCATGTTGTGGCATCAGAGACAAAGGCCTCTCTGCCTCAGAAAGAGCATAGCAAGTTTGGAGGTCAGCAGCAGTTTTAGGTGGCTGCCAGGTCAGCCACTGACACCTGATGCTTAAATGGACTCGAATGAAACCAGGATTATGCAGCTTTAATTAGCCCACGGCAGGAAGGATGGCAGGGTCCCACCCTGGTCATTCTCATTTCTTTAACAGTCATGGGAATAAGTTTGCAGTTTAATCATATGTCTTTGTTGTCCTCCTCCTCTTTCAGAACTGAAAACCACAAGCAAAGAATATAGCAAACACGGGGCATTCTTAGGAAGAGCAAGGGAGATTTATTTGGCAGTATGAGAGAATGTTCAAAGTCCATAGGATCAAACAGGCTGGGTTTAGAAGTGTTGATGAAGGAAAAGCACCCCTTGGATTATCATTCAGCACTTGGGGCTCATTTTACTTAGCATTTCCAGTTTTTTCACTTCCCAACAGAAATAGAAAACCAGATCTGAGGTGCCAGAGCAGATTTCCATGCCCCTTCGTCCACCAGTACCCTGGAAACCCATGTAGAACCCCATCATATACACACACGTCTAAGATGTGTGTGTGTACAGAAGCCACTGAAACAGCAGGTGGTTAGAAGGTACTCACCAGCCACGGAAAGCATTGCATTGTGACCTGAAGTGAGTGAAAACAAAGGAAAAAACAGATTTCCCGCCATCGTCCTGGGCTGAAGGAATAACGGTAGCATTTTGCTAAATGCCCCTGGATCTGGGCAGGATTTAACACGGTAGCTTTGGGGAGATAACGTGCAGCCCAGGAACATGCCCCAACTCCAGAACCCCAGACAGGTGTGCAGGGAGTGAACCCCTTGTCTAACGGAAAAAAGAATTAGAAGTCACTCTGATGGAAGGGAAGGCAGTTTTTGTGGAAGGACTGCTTAAAAGCAGGCATGTTTACTTTTCATGTAGCACAACTTCCCAGAGGGTCATGCCGGTCACCGGCGATAGAGTTAATAGAACTAGGAGTAGTTTCACAAGTTTTTAGGTTTTCTTTTTTAAGCTTTAAAAGTTCATAAAATTTCTCTAGGAACATAGAAGAGTAAGTCTTTGTGCCCGTGGCTGCTGTACCTGGGGTGCCAGGGATTTCCCTGGAAAGAACGTCAGGAGATCTGATTCCAGGTCTACTTACGGCTCAGTTTCCTCATCTGTAGAATGAGAATAAGGACGCCCACTCTACCTTCCTCACAGGGAAAAGGTACATATATGTAACATATGTAGAACTCTGCAAACATATGATGTTACTTTTAATATTATTCTGGACGCAAACCCAGCCTTGCTCCTTAGCACCCAGGACTCTGCGGCTGACCCTGGTGCAGGGTCCCCCTGGTTCTAGCACCTTCTCTTGTGACCACAGAAACATGACAGCTTGAACCAAAAGAAACTCCAAAGGGCATAGCCTCTGGATTTTATATCGATTTTGTATTAGAGGCTAACAAGTGCAATAGATAAATAGGTAGTGATAGTGACAATCTTCTATTTTGATCCCCTGACCTCAAGTTACCTGATAGCTGAAGACATTTGTTCATTTATTTAGCAAATTTAGTAAGCGCTTACTTTTCACCAGCTCCATGTATGGCACCAGGGCTTTAATTGTGATGAAAACCACATACAGGATCTGATCTCATAAAGCTAGAAGGCTGTTGGCAGGGGTGCCAAGTCATAGTTTTCAAATCATACTAATAGGTGTATGGTTATATATTCTCAAGGTGACAGCAGGAAAGTGGGAGCTGGTGAGGCTGGAAGAGCGGCGGGCACCAGGCCCCACCGGCCACCATAAGCCATGGTATGGATATTTGCCTTTGTCTTGAGGGTCTATGGAGGTTTTAAATGGCATGATGGGAGGGGAGGTGGGTTGAGCACGAGCAGAAACATGATCACATTTTGTATTTGAAAACATATCAATCCTATGGGAAGGGGGGAATTTGTTCAATTAGTATTGACCACATTTATACGTTGGTTTCTAACAATTGCCCTGAACTGAAGCACTTGAGATTAGTGCACAGTCTCTCAATTCTGGGAACACATTGCTCCCCTGGAGGAATTTTGAGATTCTGAGCCCCATCTCCAGAAATTTGGATTTGCTTAGTCTGAGGTAAAGCTTGAGCATGGCTTGTGGTTTGTGTGTGTAGGGAGTGGGAGGAGTCTTTGTTCCTTGGTGATTCTGATTATCAGGCAGAGAATGGAGGTCAAAGAACAGGGGTCCTTAAAGCCTAGAACCAGGACCAGCCATGTCAGCACCCTCTGGGAACTTGTTAGAAATGCGAATTCTTGGGCCTGATTTCATACTGACTGAACCTGAAACTCTGGGGCTGAGCCCCACAGCTGGTGTTCTGACAAGCCCTCCAGGGGTTTCTGATGCCTGCCAGGCATGAGGAGCACTGTTGCAGGGGGTCCAGGCAGGAAAGCCAGGGTCTGCATCTGCTTCTGGATCTGGGGCAGAATAGCTCTGTGACAAAGGGCAGTCATCAAACCTCTCTGGCCCTGGGTCTCTACACTTGAAAAAAAGAGGAGGTGGGATTAGATGAGTTCAGAGGCCGAGAGTTGATGTATGCATAGAAAACCTAATAAAGGCTTTATAACATTTGTTAAAAATCATTTGCTACAATGGAATGAGAATATAACCACTGTGGGAAACTCAAAAAATAGAGAAAACAATATGATGGGAAAATAAATGTTAATTAAAATTTCTCTGCCAGGATATAACTATTGCTTATCTTCAGCAGTTTCATGGAGATGTTTTGGTGTGTTATCACTGCCTTCTTCTGTTTCACTTTTTCAAAAATTTTATTTCAAAATATTACATGAGTATGAGTGCTTTTGGTTACATATATCAATTTGGTTATAAGTGTACACATCACCCAGATAGTGTTCACTGAACCTGTTAGGTAGGTTTTTGTCCATCCCTCCTCCCCGCTTCCCTCTGCTTGATTTCCACTGTTTATTTCCCTCTGGGCACATGTGTGCTCATTGGTTAGTTCCAATTTAATAGCATGTGTGGTGGGGGTTTTTTTCCCCATGCTTTAGCTACTTCTCTTTAGATAATGGTCTTCGGATCCATCCAAATTGTTGCAAAAGGCCTTCATTCATCCTTCTTCACATCTGTACTCCATAGTACACATATATCCCATTTTGTTAATCCACTCATGGACTGATGGGCACTTGGCTTGGTTCCACATCTTTGCGATTGTGAATTGTGCTGCAAAGAACAGTCCAGTGCAGGTGTCTTTTTCGTTTAGGTAAACACCCAGTAGTAGGATTGCTGGATCCAACGGTAGGTTGACTTCTAGTTCCTTGAAGAATCTGTATACTGTTTTCCATAAAGACTGAGCTAATTTGCAGTCCCACCAGCAGTGCAGCTCCCATCTCTCTGCATCTACACCAGCATCTATTGTGTTTGGACTTTTTAGTAAAAGCCATTCCAACGGGGGTAAGATGATATCTCATTGTGGATTTAATTTGCATTTCCCTGATAACTGGTGACATTGAGCACTTTTCAAATGTTTGCTGGCCATTTGTCTGGGTTTTTTTTTGAAAAGCTTCTGTTCATACCTTTTGACCACTTTTCAATGGCATTGTTTATGCATTCCTTGCTTATTTGCTTGAGTACTTTGTAGCTTCTGGTTATTAGCCCTCTAACAGTTATATAGCTTACAAATATTTTCTCCCACTCTGTAGGTTATCTACTTGCTTTGCTGATTATTTCCTTAGCTGTGCAGAAGCTTTTCCATTTAATCAAGTCCCATTTATTTGCTGGTTGCTGTGATTGCCACTGAGGTCTTCTTCATAAATTCTTTGCCTAGGCTGAAATCTAGAGGAGTTTCTCCAACATTTTCTTCTAGAATTCTTATGGTTTCATACCTTACACTTAAGTTTTTAACCATCCTGAACTAACTTTTGAGAGTAATGAGAGATATAGATCCTGTTTTATTCTTTTGTGTGTGGCTACCAATTTTCCCAGCCCCAATAGGGCTTCTTTTCCCCAGTATATACTGTTGTCTGCTTTGTCACAGATCAGCTGGCTGTAAGTGGATGGTTTTATGCCTGAGTTCTTTGTTCTGTTCATTTGTCTATGCCCCTACTCAAGCTGCTTTCTTCTGATAATGTGTTTTTCTATGGGCATCTATTTATAAAACTTGGAATCATACGACATACGCTTCAGGAGTGTACTTGTCATCTAGCACTGTCTGGGGCAAATGTTATTTTAATCATTTTATTAATGTCTGCACAATGTTCATGTGAATACACACACACAGAGGTCATGCAATGAAGTGCACTAACTCATCCTAGAAAAAAAGTGCTACATACCTCATCGATGAATATCATAGTACGGTTAAAGTGCTCTCCTTGGGAAACTGTGCTTCAGTGCTACCCTTCAAAACACATGCCATGATTCATTTAATTTTTCTCCTATCTTGAATGAAAGTTTAGGCTTTTTTCTTGATATTATTATTTTGTTAAATATCCCTCTATCTCTCTCAATATATTAATTTTTGTCTGAAGACCTTCTTTAGAGAATCCTACCAACAGAGTCATTGGATCAATGCCCATGAGCTTGTTCCAGGCTTTTGACAAATCCCCAACTTTTTTCTCAGACTACCCCAATGCACACAATACCAGCATGATCCTAGAGCACCCTCCTCATGACACCCTCCTTTATCAGTAGTAACCTTGATTTTCATTTTATGCACTGCCATGAAGTCGCAGAAGCCTGCGGCAGCAGGAGGAAAGTGTTGGTAGCACAAGGGGGTAGCAGGCAGTAAACACCTAAGGGAGACAAATTCAGACTCAAGAAACAGAGACATTTAAAGGGCTCAGCAACACAAACACTGGGGTTGGAATAGTGGGAGAGGGTGTCCAGGGGCTGAGGATGACGTTTTCCATGAGCCCTCTCAAAATACAGCACTGGAATTTGTAATGTCTATGGAAGGATTAACGATTAATGGTAAATCACCTTATCTAGAAATTGGTACTAATAAGGCAGACCATCATGGTCCCTGCAGGTTGAGAGGTAGTCCTGCCTGAAGCCAGCCAGAGAAGGAGGCCTCAGTGGGGTGCACGTTTGAGGTTTCCTCTGGGCTCACAATGTGAAGATTTTAAAGTCAGGGCAGGGCAGGGGTCTCCCTCCTTCTCCCACTACCCTTTTCCTGGGCCCTTTACATGTACACTGTTGCCCCCAAAGGGCACCATTTTCTCATATCTTCCTGCCCCTTGACCATCCTTGCCTCTCTCTTTGTCTGACAGTTTTATATTGCCTTTTTTTACCTGATTCCTTCTTATGTCCAGGCTTCTAATCACAGAGAGAAAGAAAAGTGAGAGGCCTCAGAAAATAGAATCCCAACCCGCATTTATAAAAAAAGAAAAAGGGAAGTGGTGAGCTTATTTCACCATTTATTTATAGCCCCACCTACTTCCAAAAGCATCTTAAGTAGTGCCTGTATTCACCAAGGCCCCAGGGAGAACAAAAACCTCCTCTTTAAAAACCAGTCCAGAAAACACCAGCACTGCTAGTCAGTAACAGGCTAATAATGCAGAAGAGAGTAATTCTGGTGTACAACCACTGAATATTTTTTAATGTATTATTGGGATGAGAGGATGTTTAGAAGATGGTTAAAAGCATAGATTGAGGATATATCCAAAAGAATTGAAAACAAGCATTTGATCAAGACTTGTACAAGAATGTTTTTAGTAGCACTAGCTACAGTAGTGAAAAAGTGAAAACTATCTAAATGTCCATCACCTGCTAAATGGATAAAAGAAATGCAGTATATCCACTCAAGGGATTATTACTCAGCAATGAAAAGGGAAAAGTACTGCTACACCCTGCAGCACAAATGAAACTGGAAACATCATGCCAAGGGAAATAAGCCAGACACAGAAAGCCACACATTGTATAATTCCCTTTCTGTGAAATATTCGGAATAGGCAAAGCCATAAAGACAGAAAATAGACTGCAGGTGCTGGGGGGGCAGAGAGCAGGGAGACAGTCCTGATGGGCACAGGGTTTCACTTTGGAGTGATGAAATGTTCTGGAACTAGGTAGAAGTGAGGGTCAGAGAAGACTGTGAATACACTAAATGCGCCAAGATTGTGTACTTCAAAACAGTTAAAATTTTAACTTTTATATAATGTATATTTTGCCACAATGAAAACAGCCAACTTGTTCTTGAGGAGTGGAGGAAGCACAGACCTGGTTAGTTGTAACTCTACCTAACCACTGAAACCCGCAGTTCCCGTTTCCTCATCTGCAAAACTGGGGCAATTGTGACAGCACCTCCTTCAAAGGGTTTTAAATCTTATGTGAGTCAAAAATGCAGAGTGCTTAGTATAATACTTGATAAAAAGTAAGCATGTTGTAAATATCTGTGTTATCAACTGAATTCACATATTCTCAACTAGGGAAAAGAGAATTTTGCCTGCCTTCTGGAGTGTATTTGGCAATGTCTGGACACATTTTTTATTAACCTAATTGGGAGTTCTCCTGGCATCTGGTGAATAGAGGCGAAGAATGCCATCAGACATCCTACAGTGCACAGGGCAGCCCCACAACAAGGGATTATCCAGCCCTAAATGTCAGTCGCTCCAGTGAGAATCCCTGGTTTAAGGCAGAGTGTGTAGGGAAATGTGCTTCATCTAATGAATGTGTAGATAGAATAGGTCCGATAGAAATTTTTGTTAGAAGATGGTCAGCAAAAGTATTGAAAGTCCACTGTGTATAGAGAGAACTGTATTAGACATTGTGGTGAATATAAAAGAAACCAAGTATCTGTCCTTGGGGAGTGTAGATAAAGGAGAGCTCTATGTGATTGGGTTATTTAAGAGGGAAGTTTTTACCAAGAGATTTTTGTAAACATTTTTCCTTTAATAGCAGGGTGATGTGAGGTCATCTACACTGCACACAATAATGTCGCTCAAAGGCTAACACTTACAGTCCCCTGTAAAGAAGCATCCTAGGGGAACAGTGAGTGGTTCCTTCACAGTTCTGAATGTGTCTTGTGTTTGGGTGAATTCTATTGAACAAATATCTGAAAAAGAAATCACTGTCACAAATAGAAATAAAAATTATTTGTTTCAAGTAAAGGCACAGACACAAGAGAAAATATCAAATCTCCTTGTATTTAACCACCCATAGACCAAAAGGAGAGGGAGACCCCTTTTGCCTACACTCCACTTAAAAGTTATTTATGTCATATTCTAAAACTGTATATTCATATCATTCATCTAGTTGAGATCATGGAATTCGTTCTTTCTTGGTTTGCTAGCAGTGAAGGTTTGGGAAAGGACCCGTCTCCCTCCTCTCCATCGCTTTATTTAACCCCATCAGTGGCAGTTGTTCTTGGGATTGGATGATGAAAAGGAGTTAAAGAGCCTGGGGGAGCACATCAAGATGGCAGAGCCCTGGGGTGAACTGGGTCCGTGGAAGCCAAGGCAGGGGATGGGCAATCACAGGATGGGGCAAGAGACCCCACGCCACACACACCTTGCACAACCGTTCCCCTCTATATGGACAGGTGCTCCCTAGAGACTTATATTTAGTTCCTACCGTGGCAAGGAACCTTCCTTTGTAGGGAGAGACAAGAGCAAATTAGGCATTGAGCACACCACAGTGAGTATTCTGTATAACAGGGGGAGAAGAACCGCCTAAATCACTCTCACACAACATCGAAAGTGAGAGGTGTCATCAGAAAATGTAGAGAAAATGCTATGAGATTTCAGAGAAGACAGTTTGCCTCCAGTGAGGGAGTTGGAGGAGTCTTTTTTTGGAAAAGGTGGCATTTGAGTTAGAATGCGAATGCTGGTGGAAATGTAGACATGTTGAAATGATGCTGGACTATTCTAAAAACCAGAGCAAGCTACCGAGGTGAGAAATTGAGTATGTTGGAGAAAAGGTTTTATAGGACTTGTAAAGGGGAGTATAGGGAAATACAATGAACTGGATGCATCAGGACCAGCTCAGGAAACACCCATGATGCAGGACACAGCTAAGCCCTGGAGAAGCACTGGCATGTCCTAAGCAGATGGAGTGGTGAGCAGATTAGCAACATTATTGTGTGTGAGATGGCCTGGAAAGACACGAAGGTTTGAGTTATTGTGCAGCAAGGAGAGGGCTTTCAGATAAAGCAGCTGGCCGGACCGAAGGCAGGTGTGGCAGCACAGGGCGGAGTGAGGCAGCAGGTCGCACAGAGCAGGGCATGGGCACAGGTGCCTTCTGATCCGGGCTCTACGACTCGAATCCGCTGCATGTCCTTGGGAAAATCAACTTCACTTTCAGTGCCTTGGTCTCTTCATCTGAGAAAATGGGAATAAAACGTTTGCGCCTCATACCCACATGCTGAAGTTTAAAATAAGTGCATTTGACACATCCTAAACATCGTCTGGCACTACAGAAATTATTGTACTCAGTAGCGTGATATAAAAATTGGCAGTTATTTTTGAAGGTAACGAAGATGAAATGGGAGGATGGATTTTTAAACCAAGTGAAAGTGATGGTGATTGCCAGGAATAAAGAACTGCACAGGAGAAGGGTTGACCTTTGGTCTCTCCCCAAGGCTGCCCAGAGGGGTTGTAGCATGCAACCCCGTCTCAGAAAGAGACAGGACGAAATTCACAGACCATCGATTTACATAAAGCTCCAGCCATCTAGTTCTCGCCTGCGCTTTCCTAAAGCCGTGATTTTATTGTCTGGCATTAGCTGCATTAAACTTTGGCATCAGATCAGAAGTCCTCCCAAGACATCATGATGTCCTTAATGGGAAGACCTGGGACCATGAGACCATCAGACATAACCCTTTTAAGAGCAAGGAGGGCATTTTTATAGGCTTGGCCACTAGTAGAAAGAATATCAAAGATGCTTTATTTAAAAGGCAAGCAACTGTGATATTTTGGTAAGGAATGTTGCCTTGTCTGTGTGGCATAGGTTTGTGCAGGAAGGAGAGGGGGACTGGGAGGTGTCCTGCCTCTTAGTTTGCAACCTCTAAAGTGGACTCGGAGCTGAAACGCTTGGCTCTTTGATGCCCCATTTGGTGTTCAGACTGTTTCAATTTAGTACATGCCTAAGAATAAAAGTTAAGCTTTCAAGTGCTGAGGCAACAAGAGACACGGGCTTTACCCCTGTACGATTAAACAACCATCAGGGTGGAAAGGTTTAATCTGCTGGAGTTCAGCCCGGGATGAGGTTCAGAGCCCCAGAATAATTGGATACAGCCTTAGACTTTGCACATCAGAGCTACTTGGGAGGGGGTGGGCAGTGCACACGTGAGTTAGAAACGCGCTGCCAAGGAGGAGAGGTCTCTCCTTTACAATGTGCTGTGGCAGGAGAAATTAAGCCGCCTGCCCCTGCCGCCCCGAATCCTCAGAGGCTGACTGGATACGGCTTCTGGGGGTTGCTGCGCACATGAATGTGTGCTATTGTTCCGGGCACACGTCGGCCTTAAGAAATAGCACAAAACAGGCCCGTCCTTATTCAGAAGCAGAGCCCCCACCGCCCGGCCATCACTCAAGCCGGGCCTTCTAGGTCACATGCTGGAGGCCTCTGCAGACAGGACGCAGCTGCCTAACATTAGCTGCGGTTCTCAAGCCCTGACGGCCGCACGGAGCTCCGCAGGCTCCACGGGGGAAACCAGAAAGATCTGGGATCCGGGCACGATGTTCTCCCAGGAACTGTGGCTGGAAAATGAGAAAAAGTGTGCTGTGGTTCGGAAGTCCAAGCAGGGCAGAAAACGCCAAGAGCTGCTGGCCGTTGCCCTGGGGGTGAAGGTGGGAGTGAAGGGCGCCTTTCTCTGGCCCCCTCTCAAACTCTTTGCCTGTTCGCAGATCTCCTCCCTGGTTCGAAGGGCAGCCCTCACACACAACGACAACCACTTCAACTATGAGAAGACACACAACTTCAAGGTAAGCAAGACTCTGCGTTCTTTCGTCTGTCCGGAAAGGCAGGTGGAGAGGAATAGTTTATGGTTTCTTTCTGGTCTCTGACTGTAACGTCCCGAGACAGCAAATTCTTTCGCTTTCTCCACTTAGCCACAAACTGAACACCATGGATTTGTATCCGATTTGCAAGCAGTTAGCTTGGTGCTTATGCCTAGAAACGTCTATCTGTATGTTGACTCAGCTCTGGAGAATTGGGCCCATTTCCTCTCCATATTCCCAGGTCCCGTGAAAGACAAACAGAGCGTGCCTCGTCTGTCACATTGAGAGACGTTCTGGGGAAAGTCAAGCAGGACTTTTCCACTCAGAGTAGCAGTAACGTGTATTGTTATCTCCGACCAAGTGAAAACAGTTGCCTGTTTCACGTTTTCTGTTTTGTCTTTGGTTTTCAGTGATGCTAACTCCCTTTCGTGCATAGGCAGCTGGGAAAGCAAACTTTAGATAGGAGATGCCATCCCATCGTTTTCATTTGTGTTCTGGGTTCTGGGGGATCCCCTTGGTCACAGCTCACCAGACCAAACAAAAGATCTGGAAACCTGCTGGGAGTTTAAGTACATTTTCCCATGTGTATTTACAAACTGGAAAGACCACTAACTCTGTTTCAGAGTAGCACTTGTAGGAAGGGCCTGCCATCGGAAAAGTATGGCCTGTCTCCTTCGCCCTGATGTGTTTTCCAAGGAGGGCTGGGAAGCGATTCTGATGCCAAATTGCCCAGCTTGAGATGCCATTACCGGGAGGAGAGACAGGATAGAATTAGAGATTTTGCCCCAGCAAATGGTCTGACAATTTGAAAGTTGGAGAAAGTGGAGATAAGGAATCCAAGAAGAAAAAACAGGCAGGAAAGGCAAAATGTGAACGGTCTTCTCTTTTAAAACTCTTATTTCCTTTAGGGCCAGTAGGCCAAGTGCCTATTGGAACTAGATAGCCCTTTGTCAGAGATGACAAAAGAAACCAATTTATTTGGTTGCTTTCCAAACCTTCAGAAGGACAAATGTGTGTCTATTAAATATACATTGTTAGTTTGGTCGTTTCCCTGCATCTGTTTTTAGAAAGCAAGTGGCTCAGGCATTTGCATGCTATAATTGAACCAAGGGGTGGAATCGTACAGCCCTACATATTTAGCATTAGGGTAAAGAACTGCGTTATATAGGTTCTCTTCCATGCTAAAGCTTTTGATATTTCTCCTGTCACTGAAGAGTGACAGGTCTGATTTGGAGTACAAAAAGTCTTCATTTTTTCTTACCTTGTTTTCTACTTTTATCCTCATGAATTTATTTCCTTTAAGAAAGCCTTTTTCTGACTTTTGGCAGAAATCCCCAATGTTCTGCATCCTGTAGATGTACTGCTATGGATAAGACAATAGATCATCTTAGACTTGTGAATTCTTTTTTTTTTTTAAATACATGTATTTTATTATTCTTCATTACATTATTGCCCCCCCCACCCGTCCGTAATAAGGCAGAATTGATTTACAGAAAAGAATACAGAAAACACCAAAGCTCCTGGTAGTGGGAGAGATTTCAAGTAGGGAGATGTCTCGTAGAATTCACCTGTGAAGCCATCTGTTGCCTGTTTATGTTTGTTTGTTTGTTTTGTTTTTTAGTTATAAGCTTTTAAATTACTGTTTCAGTGTTCTGGTTTCTTTTTGTTGTTGTTGTTGTTGTTGTTGTTCTATGCCTTCTTGGTTCAATCTCGGTAGAGTGCATGTTTGTAGGAATTTATCCATTTCTTCTAGGGTATTCAATTTGTTGATTTCATAATAGCCCCTAATGATTGTTTTATTTCTATGGCATCGATTGTAATGTCTTTAATTTTTGTTTTACTTTTTTGAGTCTTTTCTTTAGTCTAGCAGAAGTTTGTAAATTTTTCCTATCTTGTCAAGAAACCAAGTCATAGTTGTTGATTTTTTAAAATTGTTTTTCTATTCTCTATTTTGATTATTTCTGTTTTAATCTTTTTCTTTTTCTCACCTTTCTTTTGATGCAGTCTCTTACTCTTTTACCTCAGTCTAGAGTACCACATATTTGAGCTCAAGCGAACCACCAACCTTGGCTTTCCTAGAGTGCCAGGATTAATTACAGACAAGCGTGAGCCACCATGCCCAGTCATTATTTCTTTTCTAATGTTTATTATTTTTTTTCTTCTGCTATCTATGGGCTTAGATTTTTTTTTATTTTTTTCCTAGTTCATTGAGATATAAAATTAGATTATTTACTTAAGTGTTTTTCTTTAGTGTAAGCATTTATTGTATAAACTTCTCTCTTGTTACTTCCTATGCTACATCCTGTAATTTTTGGTATATTGTGTTCTTTTTGCTATAGTATGTCTTAAATTATTTCTGAATTTCTCTCTTTCTTTAAAGTAATGCCATTGAAGAGTTTGTGTGTGTAAAGAAAGAAAAGTTCTTTCTTTCCTTTTGGGTTTGAAATTGTTTTGCTATATTTTTTCTAATTCCTTGAGATGATTCATTAGCTTGTTGATTTGTAGTGTTTCTGGTTGTTGATGTAGGCATTTAAGGCTATTAATTTTCCTAATTTGTAGGATTGGTTTTGCTTAATCCCATAGATTTTAATAACTTGTCCCCTCTGTCATTTAGTGTGAAGAATCTTATGAGTTCCATCTTCATGTACTCCTTGACCCAATAATTGTTCAGCAGTACTTTGCTTAATTTCCATGACTTTGTATAGAATCGAGCATTTCTGTTGGAGTTGATTTCTAATTTTATTCCACTGTTGTCTCAGAAGGTATATGTTATAATTCCTATTTTCTGAATTTGTTGAGACATGTTTTATGGCCTTAGATGTGATCAATTTTGGAGAATGTTCTGTATGCTGATGAGAAGAACATATATTCAGTATTGCATATAGTGAAGGGGGACAATTAGTATTTGGGTAGAATGCTCTGTAAATGTCTGTTAGGCCCATTTGTTCTAGAGTCTTGTTTAAGTCTTGTGTTTCTTTCTTTATTTTCTGCTTAGAGAATCTGTCCAGTTTTGCCAGTGGGGTGTTAAAGTCCCTGAATATTATGGTATTGCTATTTCTCACTTTAGTTTGGTCTAATAGGGTTTGCTTTATAAATCTGGGAGCTCAGTTGGGATTGTTATGCCTGTGTATTGAATTGTTCCATTTGCAATTATATAATGACCATCTTTGTCTTTATTTTTGTTGTTTTGAAGTCTGTTACCTGATATGGGAATGGTTGCCCCAGCTTTCTTTTGGTTTGCATTTCATGAATATTGTTGTCTATCACTTCACCTTGAGTCTGAAAAATATGTCCTTGTTGTTTGCATTTCTTGAATACAGTGAACACCTGGTTTATATTTTTTTATTCAGTCAGTCAGCCTATGTGTCTTTTTTTTTTCTTTGATACAGAGTCTTACTGGGTCACCCTCAGTAGGGTGCCATGGCATCGTAGCTTACAGCAACCTCAAACTCTTGGATTCAAGTGATCCTCTTGCCTCAGCCCCAAGTAGCTGGTATTGCAGGTGCCCAGCACAATGCCCAGCTATTTTTTTAGAGACATGATCTCACTCTTGCTCAGGCTGGTCTTGAACTTATGAACTCAGACAATCCGCCTACCTTGGCCTCCCATGTGCTGAGACTACAGGCGTTAGCCACTGCACCCGGCAACCTATGTCTCTTGAGAAAGGTGTTCAATCCATTCATATTTCTTGAAAGAACTGATGGTGGTGTGGATTTTTGTGCACCCTGTTGAGTAGAATTTTATTGCTTTGCTTCACCTCTTGAACCATTGTGGTATCTGGACTCTACACTTTAGCATTTGGATGCTTTTATTGTTTGGGTTCTGCCCCAGGACCAGGGTTCCCTAAGACCTGTGGAACTGGCTATGACCAACTGAAGAAATTTAATGTTAGAAATGATGAGAAAGAAAGAAACAAGAGACACAGAATAGAAGTTACAAAGGTGGGAATTCAGGAGACACTTGCCCGTTTTTAGGATTCTGACAATGGCTCCAATTGCCTGTTCCACTAAGCTTTTTTTGGGGGGGGGCCTCAAGCTGTCACCCTGGATAGAGTGTAGTGGAATCACAGCTCACAGAAACCTCAAAGGCCTAGGCTTAAAGCGATTCTCGTGCCTCAGCCTCCCAAGTAGCTGGCACTCACCACAATGCCCAGCTATTTTTTGATTGTAGTTGTCATTGTTGTTTGGCAGGTCCAGGCTGGATTCGAACCTGCCCGCTCTGGTGTATGTGGCTGGGCCCTTAGCTGCTTGAGCCACAGGTGCAGAGCCTCCACTCAGCTTTTATTGAAGGCTATTTGTCCAGAGGGTAAGAGATACCAGTAGCTTCTCTGAGTGAGCATATCAGCTCCTATTGTTTCTATAATCATTAACTTTAAGGGTTTGAGCAGCCTTGAGAAACCTAGAACTTGAGACTTGTGTGGGAGCAGCCTCCTGTCTGAGGTCACACACACAATTTTCTAGGGAATGGTTAAATGCCAGTAGTTCCCTATGGAGTAAAACTCCACTAGCATCAATGTCATCTGAAGAATTGGTGGGAGAGAGGCATTTTTCTCTCATCACCACCACCGTGGGTCTTCCTCTGAGATAAGGGATATAAGCCCTCCTGTCCATTTTTCAGGGCTTTGAGTTGTCCCCTTGATCTCTGCTCTAGCCAAATGCCAATCTCCAAAATGGGTATCTGCTTTGTCTGTTACTGGTCAGGAAACGGCCTAGTTAATGTATTTTTCTAGGCCTTGCCATAGCCTCTTCTATGGACATTATTCCTCAGAGTGTTCACAGACCCAGCAGGAGTTTTTGTAAACTGTATCCCCAATAGGCCAGAGTTCTAGGAAAAGTAGGCAAGTTGGTCAGATAAGAAATTAAGCAGGGGCTGGTTTAAAGGCAAATTAGCTGATTTTTCTTTGTTCTGACTCACTCAGCTTACTTTATTTTCCTTTTCTGGGGGTGTTTTCCCTTGGCATGAATGGGTCTTCGTTCCCCATTCTGCCTGCATCGATGTTGGTGGGTAACTATTATGCTGATCAGTATGTAATGTAGATCTGAGTACTTCCCGAAGGGTAAGTTGAGTCTTGACAAATTTCCTCAGTATTTGCTTGTCTAAGAAAGTCTTTATTTCTCCCATATAAGAAACTCAATTTTGCCAGATACAGGAATTCTACGCTGGCCATTATTTTGTTTGAGAAGACTTACAATGGGATCCCAGACGTGTTTGGCTTGTAAGGTTTCACTTAAGAAATCTGTAGTTAGTATGATGGGTTTTCCTTTGTAAGTTACCTGATGATTTGGCCTTATGATTCATTAGAGTTCTTTCCTGTTAAATTTGGCCAGGCTGATGAATTACATGCCATGGTGATTGACTAGTGGCTAGGAATCTTTCAGGAGCCTGTTGAGTTTCTAGTATCTGAATGCCTAGATTTCTAGCAAGACCTGAGAAAATTTCCTTGAGCATTCCTTCATATAAATTTTCCAGCTCTTGTGTATTTTCTTCTTTACTCTATGATTATGATGTTATACATCTCTATATAATCCCATATTTCTTCTAGGTTTTGTTTGCTCCTCTTATATTTCTTTTTTTTAATCTTTGTTTTACTTCTATAGCTCTGAGATTTTTTCTTCTGCTTGATTTAGCCTATTCTTAAGTCTTTCTACTGTGTCCTGTATTTCCTTGAATCTATTTTTTATTTCCAGACAATTCTAAATTCATTCATATATTCAATGCAATTCCAAAGAATACCCAATATGACTGTATATATAATTAACTTGATAATAGCATTCAATTTTTACCAGGAATAAATATTGAGCTGGGAGTGGAAAGAAAAAGTGTAAAAAGAGAAATTAGATCAGCTCTAATAGTTAACAAAACACTTTATTAAGCCACAGTAATTCAAATATTTTAATATTAAAACCCCTAATATTTTAATATTTGTGAAAGAATAGGACATCCATTCAGTAGATAGAATAGACACTTTATGTGATAAAGGAGACACATTTTATTAGCCAGGAAAGATTGGCTTGATCAATCAGTGATAATAGGACTATTAGGAAGCTACCTTGGAAAAAAGGTAATTTACTCACCTACTCACGGCCAGTAATACACAACAAAATAATTTGAGGTAGAATTAAATGTAAAAATATGAACCAGGACTTTGGTTCCACACATGTAGGATTATATGACCACAAAAATCTATCCAGTGCTACCTATTTATAGACACTCCCATCACCCCCCCACCATCCCTGAATTCTGGAAACCATTAATTTGTTTTTTTCTCTATAATTTTGTCATTGTAAGAATATTGTATAAAAGGAATCACACAGTGTATGAGCTTTTGCTATTGGCTTTTCTTCCCCACTCATCATAAATGTTTTC
>CAUYRH010136429.1:0-28487 GCA_963574655.1 Perodicticus potto | reverse complement strand
ATCCCAGAGATTCTGATAATTTGTGTCTTCAGAGATTAAGAAGGAAATTACCAAATTTTTAAACAAAATGACAATGAAGACACAAATTATCTGAATTTCCCTTTTATGGATAAGTACTCTACAGTTATCATGAGAGAAAGCTAGATAAGTCAAAGTCTCTGACTTAAAATTTACTTATGTACTCGAAACTCTTAGTTACCACCCATAAACCACATGGGAATTGGAGTGAGGAAGTAGCTAGACTCTCAATAGAAGTTTTCACCTTTCTTATATTTTCTTAAATACTAATTGACATGAGGAATACTAAATAGGAGACTTAGAAAAATGTGAAATCATTATGTGACTCTTGGTTTTCAAGCACACTGCAGTTTATATCCTTTGATGTATTTTCTTTAAGTACTTGATGAACAAAAGCAAAAGTGGCTGCTGAGTATTGCAATTTCTTGGGTTTCTGGGTGGGACATTAGATTAGGTGACAGATAATTTTCTAATTTATAAAATAAATATGATCCTTCATGTCAGAACAACTCTGAAATGAGGAACATACATATCTGAGTTCCAAATTCATGATCACCATATGAACATTTCTGTAACATCATCATCACCCTAAGCTTGCTCCCTGGTAAAATAGATTGTTTATATTTTTATTGACTGTATGTAACAGTAACTGTATTAGAGTCCTCTGACATTACAGAAAGCAGAAAATGCCAACTAAATAGATGGATTCACTCATAGTGTTATAGTCAGAATGTATATGGGTTATCATGAAAATTTCAAGATACACTAAACTCACAAAGCATAAAATCTGTGTGGATGGAAGCAAACAAAGCCCACCCAGCAGCACCAATAAGCTGAGCTAGTTGAAATTTGCACAAGTAAATCGGAAAGGATGCTGTCAACTGTGGTTCTTGGAAGTGAAATAATGAACCATAACATGGTCTCAAATAATAAACCATGACATTGTCTCAAAACTTTGGTAGTGACTCACATATGTACTTGCAAAAGAGGCTTATTACAAGGGGGCAATCACAGGCAAAAGTAGAAATATAAATACAGTTAGACCTCACTGAATCTAACTGTCTAATTCTGAACCTAGAATTTCAAGAGTTGGCAATTAATAAATGGAAGCCAGTCTATCTACCTGTCTATCATATTTATCTATCTATCTATCTATCTATCTATCTATCTATCTATCTATCTATCTATCTCAATCATTCATCCATAATCTCAGTATTTGCTTGGTCATTATTTTTGCTTTGTCTAGTGGCCTTCTTAGCTTACTAATTTTTGAGTGGCTTCAAAAGGCTCTCTCAGCCATTGAAAACTGCCTATTCCTTTAGCACAACTTCTCAACCTAATTCCTCAACTTTTTTTTTATAATAATTTTATTAAATCATAATTGTGTACTGGTGAAACTTATTAAACGCAGGATATCAATGTCTTCATATAGTGATTAAGAAATTGCCATGAAGGGTATGTTTAACAGTTCGACCAAGATATTTTAGATTGTATATGAAGTCAGCACATTGTGCCCCGTGATTGCACTAATGTACACAATTATGATTTAATAAAATTATAAAAAAAAACTTTCCTAAAAAAAAAAGTTTGTAGTCACTGTAACATAATTTCTTATAATAAAAATAGGTGTTTGTCCTTGTAAATACTCAAAAATTATAATGGAGAGTACTACCTTGGACCTATATTGGTAGAAGTTTTTCTTTTTAGTGTTCAAACATACCTCTATAGTCCAAGACTACTAAACATTATTAATAAACTAGGAATAAGGCTGAGCATGGGACCTACACTTAAAATTTTAGCACTCTGGGAGGCTGAGGCAAGTGAATTGTTTGAACTCAGGAGTTTGAGACCAGCCTGAGTAAGAGGGAGACCCTGTTTCTACTAAAAATAGGAAAACTAGCTGGTGTGGTGGACTTGGGAGGCTGAGGCAAGAGGATCTCTTGAGTGCAAGAATTTGAGGTTGCTGCGAGCTATGAAGCCACTGCATTCTACCCAGGGTGACAGAGTGAGACTCTGTCTCAAAAAAATAAAAAAATAAATAAAAATAAAAAATAAAAGGTCATATATCATGTAAAAAATAACCTAGGAATAATAATAGTAATAAAGCAATTTCCTCTAATGACTTCCACATTTTCTTTCATTATATTATCAATGCACACATTTTTCATCTGTAAAACTTAACTCTTTCTTTTTAAAATATGAACCTGATTACTGCACTTGGGTAGTCATTTGTGCTTTTATGAACAGAAATTAACTCATCTGTATTATAGAGTATTTTGATCAGATTATCTTTGAAATAACCTTTAGTTTGGTTTAAAACCATAATGGTAGCCTTCATTTCCCTTTAAATCTCTATGATTTTTGCACTGAATCATAGATTTTGTATTTCTAGTGTTTTGTCCTAACTTCAAAATGTAATTGAATAAGTCAGCAGCCTTTCTTGGCTCATGGTGCATTTGAGGACTCGTTCCCTGCTGTCAAAAGAAAAGGAAACAAAATGACACCCTTGGTGGCTCCAGGAAGTTCACCTGAGAAACACTGGGCTTCAACTTTCCATTTTATATTTTCTTCAATAAAACAGGACTCCATTTTGCTGTTTGTACTTGTTCATGAAGACAGTTGTGCACACTTAATTTTTTTCTCTCCTTGTTTATATTGTCATAGGTGGTAAGTCCATAGAAACTGAACCTGTATGCATAGGCAGTGTTGTAGTGCTTGTTAAAAGATGTTACTTGGAAATGCAGTCAAACCGAACAGTTCCCTCAGTAGCAATGATCTTATCGACAGAAAACATATTTGCAAAGTGTAATTTCTCTCATTCCTTTATTAATATATTCCTGTTTGCTTATTTGAAAGTGTTTTCAGTTTGTTATGGAAATCACAGTCAAGGTCCTAATCTTATGATTTAGTATCTGTAAGAAAAGGGAGCAGCACCAATATAAGGAAAGAAATACTATGATTTTTGTTTTGCCGGTTATATTCCATGCAAATTTGATATCTGAGGATTAATAAACTAAATATTTTCAAGGGCTTTCTAGTGATGTGTTTTTCATGATGTTGAAATTGACAGAAGAGTAGAATGAACATTTTCATAAACACCGAGACCACATCAAGAACCCATTAACTAAACACCTGTTTCCACTTCCATCAAATCCAGAATAGTATATTTTAAAAGCAAATCCAATTATGCACTAAATACTCACTCTGGGTAGAGTGCCCTGGAGTCATCATGGTTGACCGCAAACTCAAACTTTTGGGCTCAAGCAATCCTCTTGCCTCAGCCCCCAGAATAGCTGGGGCTACAGGTGCCCATCATCATGCCCAGCTAGTTTTTCTATTTTTTAATAGACACAGGCCTCACTGTTGCTCAGCCAGTCTGGAACTCCTAATCTCAGGTTTTCCACCTGTCTCAGCCTCGCAGAGAGATAGGATTAAGACATGAGCCTTCCCACCCAGCCAGAAGGAAAAAAAATTAAGGAAAAAAATCTTCCATACTAAAGCAGGTTTGAACTCACTGGTAGACTTGGGAGAGACTCTATACACAGAGTCAGCTCCATGGGGAGTGACCTGTGCAGTCAAATGGACCTCCTGGCGAATACCTGTTTGAGCTTGTATTTGGTTTCAGTAGCAGTTATATACTTGTTTTAGTTTCTTTCCTTTGAATCAGATTTTCTAACTTTTATATTTATTTGTTTTAAAATTTATTGTCATAAAGAGAGTCATAGTGTACTCTTTTAATTCTTTTGATTTTCATCTGTAGTTACTTTCCTTTTTTCAGATGCTATGTATTTGAGGATTCCCCTTGTTTTTATCAATTTCACTGTGAATAAAAAATATTATCAGTCTTTTTAAATATTCAGCTTTTGGCTTTTTTCTCTATCTCTTTATTTCTTCATTTTCTTCTTCCTTTCCTTTTCCTTTTTTGACAGAGTCTCACATTGTTGCCCTCAGTAGAGTGCCCTGATGTCACAGCTCATAGCAACCTCCAACTCCTGGGCTTAAGCCATCCTCAAACCTCAGCCTCTTGAGTAGCTGGGACTACAGGCACCTGCCACAATGCCCAGCTATTTTTAGAGATGAGGTCTAGCTCTGCGTCAGAGTGGTCTCAAACTCATGAGCTCAGCAAATGCACCTAACTCAGCCTCCCAAAGTGTCTTTATTTTCTGTATTATGAACTTCGACTCTTGCCCTTGCAATTTCCTTTCTTTTTTGCCTTTGCATTCCTGCAACTGTTCTAGTTCTGTTTTCTTGAGTTAACTGAATAAACAGTTTTTACTCTTTCCTTTTTAGCAATCTCAGTACATCAACTATAGACTAAAAGTTTTAATATGTATTATTTTCATTGACATTTCATTCTAAATTCTTCATTCATTCTCCCATTACTATTTATTTTTAGATCCACAACTTGCTTATAAATACTTCAAGATTTCTAAATAAATTGAATTTCCGGTCTATCTTTCTGCTCTTTATTTTACTATAGAAAATATGGTGGCAAGGTGGTGTCTATGGTACTGGGATTTTCCAATCTGCTTTGGAAACTAGTGTGTGGTCTAATTTTATAAAAGTTCTGTGTTTGCTTTTAGTGAAATATGCATTCTCTACTTGTTGGACATAAAGTTCTAATTGTGCTTGCTGACTGTAATATTTCAGCCTTATAAATGTTTACTTATTTTTGACCATACAAGTTGATAGATCCTTTACCATGGTCAGAGATATGTCTATTTCTTCTTGCATTATTTTCTTTTTCTATTAAATGGTAACTGTATACATTAATGCATTTATGGGGTACAATGTGCTGATTTTATATACAATTTGGAATGCTTACAGCAAACTGGTTAACACAGCCTCTCTTACTTATTTTCAATATAATATTGGATATGTTCTAAGGAACATGTCATTGTGATTTCATCATTGGGCGAACATCATAGAGAATACTTACAAAAACTTGTAGCTTGCTACATACTGAGGCTACACAGCATAGCCTATTGTCCCAAGACCTCAAACCTGTGTAGCATGTTGCTGTACAAATTTTATAGGCAATTGTAACACAATAAGTATTTGTGCATTTGAAGATAGAGAATGTACAATAAAAATACAGTATAAAGATAAAAAATGGAGCATCTGTATAGGGCAATTGCTGTGCATGGAGCTTGCTAGGCGGGGGTTGCTCTGGGTGAGTCAGTGAGTGGTGAGTGAAAATGAAGGCTGAGGGCATACACCCCTGCAGATGTTTAGCCTATGCTAAACATATTTTAAACATTTTATGTCTTCAAGTATTACAGCACTTTTATAATTTGTATAACAGGTTTTCTGGTCTCTACCGAAATACACTCCTATGCCCTAATTTTTTTTTCTTCCACCCTCCCCTCCCCTCCCTTGCCCCTTTCCCCAATTCTTGTGCTGTAATGGGTTATAGCTTTCATATGAGCACTATAAATTAGTTTCATAATAGGACTGAGTACATTGGATACTTTTTCTTCCATTTTTGGGATTCTTTGCTAAGAAGAATATTTTCCAGCTCCATCCATGTAAACATGAAAGAGGTAAAGTCCCCATCTTTCTTTAAGGCTGAGTAATATTCCCATCATTGGGTCCACTCTTTCTTCAATAATAAATTAACCTCACTTACTGTAACATTTTTACTTTATAAAATTTTAAATATTTTTAAACTTTTTGACTCTTTTATAATAACTCAGCTTAAAGCACACGCTGTAAGATAGCACAAAAATATTTTGTTTATATATTTATACGTTTTTTTCAGGTTTTTAGTTTTATCTTTCTATTTCTTAAAGTTTTGTGTTAAAAATTAAGACACACAAAGGAAAGAAGAAAAAGAGAGGACCACAAAACTGTGAGAAGTTAAATAATAACAGGGCAGTAGTGAGTCTTATCTGTCAATAATATTGAATGTAAATGGACTGATCTCTCCAACCAAAAGACATGGAGTGGCTGAATGGTGATAAAACCAAGACCTGAGGTTACTGTCCTAAATCAGAATCTTCAGATAGTTTGCCCTGCACTTAACTGAGTGAGAAAACTTTGCTCATCAGAGCAGGAATGTGACAAGAAAGCTTTTCTATGTATGTGTCTTTGGGTAAAAAGAATAAAATAACAAATCAACGTTCCATGTTAATCAAAACCATAGGCTTGAGTACAGATGGAAGGATAGCCAAAATTTAAACTGTAGGCATGCACTATAGCACTACAATGATGGATTGCATATGCAATGGTGGTCCCATAAGATTTTAATAGAGCTGAAAAATTCCTATAGTATGGTGATAACTGTAGCTGTCACAAGATCATGGCTACAACTAATTACATATTTATGGTGATGCTTTTAACAAACCTACTGCTCTACCAGACGCAAAACCCTATCCCATGTATATTTGCATGTAGTACCTAATACTTGATGTTAAACTGTGTTACTGGTTGACATATTTACTCTTCTTTTATCATGACTTTAGAGTGAATTTTTTCTCCATGTAAAAAAAAGTTAACCATAAAATGGCCTCAGGCATGTTCTTTCAGAGGTATTCTAGAAAAAGTTGTTGTTATCATAGGAGATGACAGATGCTTGTGTGTTATTGTCCCTGAAGACCTTCCAGAGGGACAAAATGTGAAGATGGAAGACAGTGATAGTGATGGCCCAGTATAGGCCAAGGTTAACTATGTGTATTTGGGCCTTAGTTTTTTTACATTTTTCATTTTTAATTATAATGGGTATATAATTGCTATACATGTTTAGGGTACATGTCATATTTTGACACAGGCCTGTGAAATCATGCCTCACAGATGTACATCTCCTTTATTTATGACTAAGACTGACCTTTATGGGCACTGTTGGTTTTTTTGCTCTCTACTCCTGGAGCAAAGACTACCATCTAAGATGAAGAAGGGAAAAAAAGGAACTAAGACTACATATGATGTAGAAGTGAATTGTAGAAAGAAAATAATAATGGCTGTATTCCAAGAACACAGCTATATTTAGGAAAATATAACTTTCATCAAATATACACTCCATTATTACTTTTATTGCTTTTTAAAAAATCACATTCTTAATGTATTTCAAAAATTTGGTTTTTAATGGTAGCTTTTTAATAATATTATAAGAGAAACAGATGTATAAGACAGATAAAATGATATTTTAAATGTGATTTGCCATCATACAACTGGCTTCCATATGGGTAATTTTCTTTAAATATTTGCACATAAGCCCTATGTGTCAATGGAGGGGAAGTATTGTTTTTTTCTCATTTGGGGGGTAATTTTATATCAAATTTATCTTGAACACTTTACCAGTTGTTCTTCAGTTCATTTGAAATGTGTTGAGTATAATCTTTTTCTGTGTGACACTATCGATTTAGCAGCTTTTACACTTTACTTGCTGGAAATGATAATGTTAAAATATTGAGCACATTATGAAAAGTGACAGATTCATTCAGGCAGATTAAATAATGCAAGCATGAATGACATCTGTGTGTATTACCATAATATAACTTTAAATAATTCAGTCCTTAGTTATGAGAATTGAAAGAGAAAAAAATGATGAAAATTGTAGAATGCTCTTAATAGCCTGATTTTTCTCTTATGATTATAAGTAAGTCATTTCACTTATTATGCTGATGTGCTCATTAAGATAACATAATTAATTATAAAAATCAGAATTTGAAAATAATATACAGGTAGATTGACCAAATATTATTCATAGTTATTATGTAAAACAGGGTGGGACATCTAATAATCTGCCAAAATGTATTCTTTCTCTCTTTGAGTCTACATTAATATGTACATTTCTAATTATTCGAAGCTACTATACATCACTATTTAAAATTTTTCATATAGTATTGTGATTTTTTTTTTTTTTTGCAGTTTTTGGCCAGGGCCAAGTTTGAACCTGCCACCTCCGATATATGGGGCCGGCGCCATACTCCTTGAGCCACAGGCACTGCCCCCCCAATTTTTTCATATAGTATTGTAATGATATTAAAAGACCCAGTCCATAAAAACCTTTTTATAAGCATTAGAGCAGCGTTTCTCAACCTGAACTGTATTAAAGGGCCCTGGCATTAGGAAGGTTGAGAACCACTGCATTAGAGAGTATTGGCGTTCTTACCACAAGGGGACACAAGGAACTTCTAGGAGGTGTTGACTATGTGTATGACCATGATTGTGGTGATTGTGATGATGATATCACAAGTATTTGCATAGGACTAAAATCATTATATTGTACACATTAAATATGTGTAATTTTTTGTCTATTAATTATACCACAAAGAAGCTGTTGAGAGAGAAAGAGGGAGGAGAGAGAGAACAAGAGAGCTGTGTATACAAGTTTTTCAGGCAGGCAGCTTATGTTCAAAGGCTCAGAAGGAAGAGGGTGTATAGTGGTAAGAGGATTTCAGAGAATGATGGGAAGTAAGACTGGGCCCTGCTCTCCAGTTTCCAGTTCCTGGCTGCTCTAGTAAGCAAGATATGAAATCATTCAAATACCAATGGCGACCTTTAACAGGATAAACTCTCCTGGAAAGGGACATGGTCAGAGAAGCTGATTGGATAGACTGCACTGACTATATTATGTGGAGTAGATGACATGATTTTTTGTTGTGAAAAAGACAGTGAAAAGAAGCCAAAGGAACAGATTTTAAAAAACTTTTTTGTCCTTGAAGAAAAGATGCTAAAGGCTTGTTAGATCATACTTTTCCTTTCCTTTTCTTTTCTTTTTTTTTTCCTTTTTTTTTTTTTTGCTTGGCAAGTTAATATAGACTTCAGGAAAACAGCTATGAGTTGCAAATAGCCAGCAACTGTATGTTAAATTTAAAGCTTTTCTGACATCTAACGTACTTACTATGACAGCAAAGAAAACTTTGGATTAATCAATCACTATTAATAATTGGTGATTACTTATTCCTTCAGCAAATATTTATATTTGTATCTAGCACTGTGCTGAGCACTGGATAGACCATGAACAAAGTAGATGTGTCTCTGTTTATGGGACTGATAATCTATACATTCTGATGTTTATAACTTTTTAAAGTTTGAATTCAGCTGTTCAGTGAGCTTTGTTAATTGTAATGGTCTGCCCAACATTCCAGTCTTGAAAGTACTAAAATGCCTTGTCATTGAGCCCATTTAACCCCCAGCTCCATGTCTGAAACCCAGCTCAGGCTGGCCATACATTGTGAGAGTGATTCTAGGGTGTGCATTAGGGACCTCAGTCAGCAATTCTTTGGCTTAGTTGTGTCTGGTGGATCTTGCTCTGCCTTTGGTGCTGTGAGTACTGATGACTGGGTTTTCTGGTTTGCACTTGAGTAGTTCAATCATGAACCTGACCTAGCCTTCTCAACCTTTCCATCTACCTGTGTGGTGTAAGACACACTACGTTTTATCATTTGTGTGAGTGTGTAAGTGTTTATATATGGGTTTCATAGTAGTATTGAGTACATATTCTTTTCCCCCCCCAATCTTGAAATAGTTTACTAAGAAGAATGTGTCCCAACTCCAGCCAGGAAAACATAAAACATGTAAAGTTTCTGTCTTTTTAATGGCTGAATAGTATTCCATACACATATACCACAATTTGTTAATCCATTCATGGGTTGATAGGCATTTGGGTTGCTTCTGTGAATTGGCAACTATGAATTGGGCTGCAGTAAATATTTTGGTGGAAATGTCTTTGTGGTAAAATGATTTTTGTTCTTCTGGGTATATATCTAGTAATGGAATTGCAGGATCAACTGGAAGGTCAACTTTTAATTCTTTGAGGATTCTCCATACTTCTTTCCATAAAGGTTGTATTAGTTTGCAATCTCACCAGCAGTGTAAAAGTGTTCCCTTCTCTCCACACCCACAAATACAGTCTACCAAGGGAGAGGAGAGAGGAAGGAGAAGAGGGTAATTGGCAGGAGGAGGGAGGGCATTTGGTGGGATCTCGCCTGATGTGCACAATGCAAAGATACATTTCAAAACAAGAGTAAATTAAAAATGTTTTACCGCAAAAAATAAGTGAGGTGATGGTTATGATAATCAGTTTGATTTAAACATTCTACATTGAATATAAAGTCATCACATTGTATCCTGTAAATGTATACAGTTATGATTTTAATTAAAAATTGAATAAAAAATTTTTTAAAAGACAGACTAAGGATGAATTCCCTGGCAGTTCATCCATAGTCTATCTTACACCACACAGGTAGACACTGTGGATGATGATGATGGTTTTGATGATGGTGATGGCTATAATAGCAACTATAATACAAATTACTATTTTTCAAATGTGGTTATTTTTGCTCAGTCATTGTCTCATATCACTTAAGATTTAACAGGCCTTTCACCCTTAAACATAAGTTTTAAATTTGGATCTGCCTTCTAGCTTGGCTTATGGGCTCTAGAGTAATATTGACTGATGTGAAATGGTAACTTTATTTCAGCTGGCTGAAATTTTTCTTCGTTTTGGCTTAATTTCAAACACTTAAAAATTTAAACATTTAAAACATTTTATTTAGTGGAACTTGAAACCATTATTTTTATAATTTCACAGTTGCTAAGCTTTTAAAATATTAAACCATCAAATGTTTTTAATTGTCTTGTCAAAGATCAAATAATGGTAAGTAGTTGTGTTCATCTCTTGGTTCTCTATTCTGTTCCATATCTACCTCTCTGTTTTTGTGCCACTACCATGCTTTTTTGATCACTGTTGATTTGTATAGTATAGTCTGAGGTCTGGTAATGTGATTCCTCCTGCTTTGTTTTTATTTCTGAGTAATGTCTTGGCTATTCAAGGTTTTTTTTGATTCCATATAAAATGAAGTATTATTTATTTATTTTTTTATTGGTTCCTCTAGAGGAGAGTTTTTCTTTTCTTTTCTTTTTTTTTTTCATTAAATCATAGCTGTGTACATTAATGCAATCATGGGGTACAATGTGATGGTTTCATATACACTCTGAAATATTTTCATCAAACTGTTTAACATAGCCTTCATGACATTTTCTTAGTTATTGTGTTAAGACCTTTATAGTCTGCATTTAGTAAGTTTCACCTGTACCACTATGAAGTATTGTTTTTTTGAGATCTTTAAAGTATGACAGCAGAGCTTTAATAGGGAAGCGACACCAAAAATACATTACTGGGACTTGATCAAACTAAAAAGCTTCTGCACAGCCAAGAACACCGTAAGTAAAGCAAGCAGACAGCCCTCAGAATGGGAGAAGATATTTGCAGGTTGTGTCTCTGACTAAGGTTTAATAACTAGAATCCACAGAGAACTCAAACATATTAGCAAGAAAAGAACAAGTGATCCCGTTTCCGGGTGGGCGAGGGACTTGAAGAGAAACTTCTCTGAAGAAGACAGGAGCACAGCCTACAGACATCTGAAAAAATGCTCATCGTCCTTAATCATCCGAGAAATGCAAATCAAAACTACTTTGAGATATCATCTAACTCCAGTAAGATTAGCCCACATCACAAAATCCCCAAACCAAAGATGTTGGCATGGATGTGGAGAAAGGGAACACTTCTACACTGCTGGTGGGAATGCAAACTAATACATTCCTTTCGGAAAGATGTTTGGAGAATACTTAGAGATCTAAAAATAGACCTGCCATTTGATCCTACAATTCCTCTGCTAGGTATTTATACAGAAGACCAAAAAGTCACATTATAACAAAGATTTGTACCAGAATGTTTATTGCAGCCCAATTCATAATTGCTAAGTCATGGAAGAAGCCCAAGTGTCCATTGACCAACGAATGAATTAATAAATTGTACTATATGTACACCATGGAATATTATGCAGCCTTAAAAAAAGATGAAGATTTTACCTCTTTCATGTTTACATGGATTAACTGGAACATATTCTTCTTAGCAAATTATCTCAAGAATGGAAGAAAAAGTATCCAATGTACTCACCCTATTACAGCCCAAGAATGTGGGGAAAGGAGGTAGGGAGGGGAGGGGAAAGGATGAGTGGAGTGAAGGTAATTGGTGGGATCATACCTACGGTGTATCTTAGAAGGGTACATGTGAAATTTACTAAATATAGAATATAAATGTCTTAATGCAATAACTAAGAAAATGCCGTGAAGGCTATGTTAACCAGTTTGATGAAAATATTTCAAATTGTATATAAAACCAGCACATTGTACCCCCCGATTGCATTAATGTATACAGCTATGATTTAATACAAAAAAATTAAACCATCAAATTTTAGTAAGAAAATTAAATTAAGCTTAACTAGCTAGCACTGATTCGGTATTAATGCTCACAGTGTAAGTTTTTAGCAATTCAATAGCAGAATAATTTAGTCAACAAATACTTACGGGATGACTGCTCTGAGACAGGCAAAGTGATGTGTTCATGGGATACAAAGTGGGAAGAGCAAAGTCCCAGCTCGTGAGAACTGGTGTCTGGTATTTCATGTGACAGCCAGGCAAACTATGCATCATTTGTTTACAGGTTAATAAGTGGCTTGTGGAACTGATATATATCAACCAGTAAATGTTTCTAAACAGGTGATACATGTAGAATATATTAGCCTTGCAAATCCTTAAAAAATTATTATGTTCTAAAAGTTGCTGCTTTGGTCTTCTATATTTTGCCATGTCTTTATCCATAATACTGTTTCCTTTCTGCCCTCCCCATTGTTTGTCACTTCTTTTTATTGTTTAGGACATAAAAGTTTACCTGTAACAGATCACACAATCAGTAGATGCATTTATTTACCATTAACTATATATATAGTGCTAATGGATTTGATAGATGCTTGGAATTCGGAGATTCCAGGAAGGGGAAAACCAATGGAGACTTGATATGGATAGAGGGTGTTGAGTTATTGGGAGTGAGAAAGATGATTAGGAAAGATTTCATGGGTGGAGGGATCTGGTCTTTAAAGGATGGGCACCCTGATGAATGAGGGAAGGGAAGATTCTCCAGAGTAGAGAAGGCACAGTTTATACTGAAGATTATACATTGGGAGTTTATTAGAAAATTAAACTGGATAGTGTAAGGCTAAAGTTTGAGGGAATCTGGACACCAGCAGTGGTTCAGGTAGCCACATAGGGTGTGTGAATCAGACTGACAGTGATGGCAGTGTGCAGGAAGGTGGATCATACAGTCATGGTTCACGTAACTGGAGACAGGGGAGGCTGGGTTTGAAGGCTGTTTTCTCTTTTCACTTGACTCTAGATGTGTATACACATAGCCTTGAGGTCAAAAAAAAAAAAAAATAAGGCAAAGAAACCAGGAGGATGTCATTAAATAATATTCAGATGCTAAGATACGTTAGTGACTCTTTTATTTGCATACTAGAAAGATTTTCTTTTGGCCTCTTTTCAAAAGGACTAGCTGCCTTATGCATTTTATATTCATAAATCTTCAGATTCTGGTTGTTGAAAAACTGTTACACAATAAGGACTTTGATAAAAGGATAAAAAGCAGGACAAATTTTCACTTTTGGCAAACTACCTTTCTCAGAAAATTCTTCATTCTTTTCTATATAATCTATTTGGTATTGGAAGGAATCTGGCTGATATTAAAGACCTTATTCCTGTGCAATGATATTCTTTCCACTTCCACAGCAAATAACCCTCTAACTATATTCGTGAAGTGGAACCTGATCTCTTTTGAATTCTCTGAGACTGCTTCAAAGGTGACGAGGAGTCTGGGATACCATGAGCACTATAATGTCAAAAGCCTTTGATTGGATTTGTGAAGCCAGATGTCAGAGGCCACCTATCAAATTGAATATAATATCATTGAAACTCATGACAAAGAAGGAAGGACACAAGGGAATAATTGTCAATTAGGATTTGGAGAAAACATTTGTTTATGGTTGCTCACATTTTTAAAGGTTATTTACCTACATTTTAAAAGTCTGGAAACATTAAACCTTCTTTATTTCTTTTCGAAAATGATTAAAATAGGAAATAGTGACTGTACGGCATATAACTTTAATATTTCTACATGCATGTTTACTATAGTAATGAAATTTTAATTTTCATTAGAAAAAAATAAAGGAAACGAATTACTATTAACCCTCAATGTACCTCTTAGTGAATTAAGTGGTGAGTAATATGTTTTCAATGCTGAGCAAAACATTATTCATAAAAGGCTACTTTTCCAAGTTTCTAAAATTTAAAGCAAGATAGAAAATTTGAATTTATTTCCAGAAAGAACTGGACATCCACACTGTTGGAATATTAATGCATAAAGCCCAACAGAGATAACTAAAGAGAATATAAAAAAAACTTGGTCTTGAGCAAAAAAACCCTCAAAAATGTGTAATCTATGACAAGAAGAACAGAATAAGGAAAAACAGAATTAACTAAAAGATAAAGATTTTTGAACAGATATAGGAGAAACCTTCCTTCCAAGTTAGCTGACTAGATGGTCAAAATGTTCATTTTTGCAGATATTTTAAAGTAGGGTGGAATCATGTTCTTTTCTTCATTCAAGGAGTATTTATTGAGCAGCAACTACCTATAAGAGAGACCATATCTCTGGTCTTTTAGATCTTATAAGTAGGTAATAAAACAGTAACAAATTTATAAGATAAGGATTTCAGGGTGGCACCTGTGGCTCAGTGGGTAGGGCTTTGGCCCCATATACCGAGGGTGGTGTGTTCGAACTTGGCCTGGGCCACGGCCCTGGCCCCAGCCAAACTGCAACAGATAAATAGCCGGGCATTGTGGTGGGCACCTGTAGTCCCAGCTACTTGGGAGGCTGAGGCAAGAGAATCCCCTAAGCCCAAGGAATTGGAGGTTGCTGTGAGCTGTGATGCCACAGTGCTCTACTGAGGGCGATAATGTCAGACTCTGTCTCAAAAAAAAAAGGGGGGGGGGGGCTATGAAGAAAACGAAAGAAGGAAATGGAAAATAAAATGACCAAGTTGTTGGGATGTATATTTCAAATGGGGGAGTTAGAGAAGTTTCTTTTGAGAGGGCAACATTGGAGCTGAAACTTGAGTGATGGGAGAAAATAGTCATTCGGAGGTGAGAAAATCATCACAGGCTGAGTAAATAGCAAGAGTAAAGGCCCCAAACCGGGCCTCAGTCCAGCAGGCTCATGGAAGACAAGAAGGCCAGAGTGCCAAGAGGACTGGCCAGGAAGGGTTAAAGGTAGAAGGAGATGGTTGAGACTGTTTCTGAAAACTTTGTAGGTCACAGAGAAGAGTTTGGATTTTATTCCAAATTCAGTAGGAAACTATTGGGCGGCTGTAAATGAGTCAGAGAACAGGTATGTTTTTCCAGTTTTCTTCACCCCTTTGATTTTGCAATAGTAATCAGACAAGTTTTTTAAAAGTATGTTCTACTGTAGAAAAGGATTTAATCTAAGTTTGGACAAAGAAGCACTTAGATTTGTAGCCAAATTCAACAGTGTGAATTTTAGTCTATTGAAGACAGTTGAAAAGGCCATTAGATCAGGGCTATTTTGTGAGACTATTTAAATTATCTCTTCTGAGTATCAGTCACAGAGAGTAGTTCCTATCTCTTCTCCCTCCATTCCTTTAAAATAAGAAAGAATATTATTTTGGTATCAAATTTACCCTTATGAATAATCCTCACCGTTAAATTAACCAAGGTCTCTATATTTATTTTATTTTCAGGGTAAATGTTTACTATATTAGTGTTGTAGAATCCGTGCTTCCCACATAGGAAAGTATAGTTATGAAACAGTCATTTAATATTTGATAAGGTAGAGAAAGAAAAAGGAGGTTAGCAAATATAAGAATTTATTACATCAATTGCACTCTAGTTAAAGTTTCACATAAAATATCAAGAAAAAATGACTCTCCTGAGGTCATGGAAGGCCTATGGATTAGTATCTTAAAATCCTGCCTGAATTTCTTATTATTTTTCTATAATGTTTCAGACTCAGTCAAATCTGGTGCCTGAATAAAGGCTTTCTACACAATCCAGCTCAAAGACTTCGCTATAACTTTGGTTTTAATTCCATGGGCCTCAACAATAAATATTTGTTCAATGAAAGTTCCTTCTTTTAAAGGAACACCACAGAAAATAGATTTGTGCCACTACTTTACCTCCTATGTTTGCCCAAATGACACTTGTTTCAAGGCTTCCTTTTGGTATTTAAAGAGATTCTGTTAAAGGACAGACTAAGAACATGAGCATAATTACTACCATTCTTTTAAGTTACTGTACTTTTAAGAAGTACAGGAAAGTTGGGGCCAGTTAATAGAATTTTGATTCCATAAATCACATCTTTCTCAATATTCTTTTTTTTTTTTTTTGAGACAGAGTCTCACTATGTCTCCCTGGGTAGAGTGCCATGGAGTCACATCTCACAGCAACCTCAAATTCTTGGGCTTACGCGATTCTCTTGCTTCAGTCTCCCAAGTAGCTGGGACTATAGGCACCCTCCACAACGCCCGGCTATTTTTTGGTTGTAGTTGGCCCAGGCTGGATTCAAACCCGCCAGCTCCGGTGTATCTGGCTGGCGCCCTAGCCACTGAGCTATAAGCGCCGAACCTCCTTCTCAATATTCTTAAAGCTTTTGTCAGATTTGCCATTTTGCTTCACTTTTTCCAATAGGTATTTTGCAAGTAAAGGATGTCCAGCATATTTTGTTGAGAAAATGAATTTGTGTTGACATCATTCAGTATTCTTTTTACAATTCTTATTATATAAAAATAGCATAAGAAATTATCTTTTAGGGCGGTGCCTGTGGCTCAAAGAATAGGGCATTGGCCCCATATACTGGGGGTGGTGGGTTCAAACCTGGCCCCAGCCAAAAACTGCAAAAAAAAAAAAAAAAAAAAAGAAATTATCTTTTACTAGGAGACACTAATATTCATTCTATCAGCATACCAAAAGGTACTGATACTCTTTCTGACACCTGATTTAAAAGTACTATTTATGTTTTACTTTGCCTATTATGAAAAGGATTTGGGGTAGCTTGTAAAAGTTCAATGAGGCAAATCAATAAAAGTGTACTGGTATTTTCTATTCTACTAGAAGCACACAATGCTATGTGATGGGGGTACCAAAATGGCATGTTCTTTGCACCCAACAAGCTCACTGTCTGGTGGAGACTAGCAATTAACTACAATATGTGTATTCAGTATTATGGTGGTAATATGAGCAAAGTGCTCTAATGCTAGAGGAAAAGATAAATGCAATAAGATCACAAAATCATTGCAATTCTGGGAAAAGAACAAGAGTCCTGCATTGAGTAGAGGCAGATAAAAAGTAAACCTGGGCTAAGCCAATCCTCTCCTGCCCCCACAAAACCCTACTATAATTGAGCCCTTATCTAATAAGAGGAATCATTAGATTTTCTCAAGAGATTTATCTTATTTTATAACACTAAATTTATTAATGTTTATATGAGTGCAAAGAACAAAATGTGCTACTTCCTATGTACAAATACGAGTATATAGAGTATTTATTACTAGTATCTCTTTCTTATACCAATATTTGATAATGGCTGGTAATTCAATTATATATTATACCTCTGTGAAGACATTCCTGCAGGAAGTAAAGAGGTGTTGTCAGACCAAGATATTTTTCTTTTTCTGATTTGGTATGAGTGTTTAATTTAGAAGTTCCACACAAGTAAAAGCATATTCCATATTCTATAACAGAATACTGCTGCCCACTTTTGTTACACCTAAAGTGTGATACATGCCATTTATACTGTTTTCTTATGAGTGTTCAGCAGTTAATTTCTGGGCAGCGTTAGCTATTCCATCTTCAGTGATTGATTCTGGGTTGGTGGTCCACCTGGGTAATTATTTTATTTCTTTGTAAAGATGGGGATCTTATCAGAGAAATGCAAACCAAAACCCCTCTAAGATACCATCTAACTCCAGTAAGAGTAGCTCACATCACAACATCCCAAAACTACAGATGTTGGCATAGATGTGGACAAAAGGGAACACTTCTGCACTGCTGGTGGGAATGCAAGCTAGTACTTTCCTTTTGGAAGAAAGTTTGGAGAACACTCAGGGATCTAAATGTAGATCTGCTATTTGACCCTGCAATTCCTCTTCTAGGTGTATATCCAAAGGACCAAAAATCATTTGGCAATAAAGATATTTGTACCAGATTGTTCGTTGCAGCTAAGTTCATGATTGCCAAGTCATGGAAGAAGCCCAAGTGCCCATTGACCCATGAATGGATTAATAAATTGTGGCATATGTATACCATGGAATACTACGCAGCATTAAAAAAAATGGAGATTTTACCTCTTTTATGTTTACATGGATGGAGATAGAAAATATTCTTAGTAAAGTATCTCAGGAATGGAAAAAAATATATCCAATCTACTCAGTATTGCTGTGAAACCAATTTATAATCACTCACACTTGCATATGAAAAATGAAACACAACTATAGCCTAGGATGAAGGAGGGAAGGGGAGGGAGATGGGAAGGGAAGCGGGCGGGTCGATAGAGGGAGGGTTATTAGGGAGACCATACCTATGGAGTAAGTACAAGTTGGATCTACCATGTGTAGAACACAAATGCTTTAGTGCTGTAGTTGGGTAAATGAGGTGAAGGCTATATTGATTAGTAGGATGTAAGCACTCCAGTTTGTACAAATAATCAATACATTGAATCCCATAATGGCATAAATGTATTCATTATCTATGTACAAATGGCAAAATAAAAAAAAATTACCACCTGAAAAAAAAAATAGAAAAATTGGGTTAAAAAAAAAAGATGGGGATCTTACTATGTTGCCCAGGCCAGTCTCAAATGCATGGCCTCAACTGATCCTCCTGCTTTGGCTTCCCAAAGCACTGGAATTCCAGGCATGAGCCACTGCACCCAGCCTGTGGTGTTTTCTTTGCAGAGGTGTTCAAACATTTTTCTCTTCTGCTATACCTTAGAAGTAGAATAGTTGTTTTGGGCCACACGTTAAATACACAAACATTATCAAAATCCGATGAATAATAAAAAGGTCCATGCATAATTTTTGTGATATCTGACACCACAGATAAGTGAAACAGTCCTTACATAATCTGCGTATGGCTCACAGCTACAAATTGGACAACTCTGCTAGAGCATAAAACCCCCTAACCATGCTGCTCAAGAGTCTACTAAGTTTACTAAAACTCTGCTTCCCTTGTATAAATATGGGAGTATGTATAGCTATACATATATTTTTCTATAGTGTTTCTGGTCAGCTGTAGATAATTTCTAATATTTGCATATTTAATTCTTTTCATGTAATAAATATTATAAATGCTACCCCTGGATGGAACACATTTTGATACTCATCAAGATTACATTTTTTAACTTACAAGAGAGAAATACCATCTACTTTAAATCCACAAACTATTATACACACACATGCTTTACTCAAAAAAATTGTTAGTTTGGAACTAACTTCATTCATGTTATTAGTCATGCAAAATGTCTGCTCCATCTGCTTCTAACCTATTGATTCCATTTCCAACTTAGGGCAGGAGAAATGCACCATCAAGAAAGCAGTGAAACATAAGAAAACAGTCTGTACTTCAGGTATTTGACTTGAGTACACACAAGATTAATTGGTTTCACTTTAAAAGTAGAGCATGGAAAGTGGCTGGCATTTGCTCTGTTTCAAGAATTATGGCATACTTCAGCCAACTTAATTGTCATTATTCTGAAACTTGAAATAATATCAAGTATGCATAGCATAGTCTAAGTAGATTTCTAATATTTTTCCATGGATTGTACATGTATTTGGTTTTAGTCATATAATTGTCTTAAAGTAAAATACTTGTCCCAACCTGAAAAAATCCTATTCATAAAACCTTTGCTGGTTTAAGCAAAAATATTCCCTCTTTTGTCATTGTGTACCATTCCTATTAGTTTTCCATTTGCTTCCTAAAAAAATAATCAGAAACTTGGGGGCTTAAAACAATAGACGTTTATTATTTTATATTTCTCTAGATCAAAAGTCTAGGAAGGTTCCACTATGTTCTCTGCTCAAGATCTCACAAAGCTGAAGTCAAGGTCCTGCCCATTGGGGCTCTTGTCTGGAAGTTCAGAATCTTTTCCAAGGTCATACCTTTAGGTTGGTGGGAGAATTCAGTTCCTTACAACTATATGATTGTGGTACCCATTTACTTACTGGCTGTCAGCTTGAGGTCATTCTCAGATCCTAGTGGTTACATGCGTTCTTTAGCAGATATCCCCCTCCATCTTTCACTTTGCAAAGGTGCTTTAAGCTTCTCATATCCAGAGAAGAACTTCCATTTTTAAAGGTCTTGTATGATTAGACTTTGTCTACCCTGAAAATCTTCATTTTTATGTACTCAAAGTTGGTGATTGGTAACTTTCATTATATCTATAAAAGATTTTTTGCCATGTAAGAGGCATAATCATGGATGTGATGTCTCATTGTATTCATGGTCAGGTATATATATAGAAAATTTTAGGGGGGAATAATGCCTACTATACCATTAAAAAAAATCATTATAGTATTTCATATAGTCTGATTTTTATAGTAATTGGTCCAGTTGGGTTTATTCTCTATAGCTTTGTCTGCTGCTGTCAGTTGTCCATTCTTTAGCTTGTTGGCATGCCTTTCCTCTAAGCTGGGGTCGCTTGTCTTTCCTCTTAGCTCTGTTCTGTTTCTAAGGAATGAAAAAGTCATTATTCTATATATCCCCAATTTAGGTATATCATAACATAATTTCAATTAATAACCTTTGTCTATTTGTTTTCCATAAATTAGAGAAGAGTTAGATAATATCTTATTTATAACTCTAAATGTCATTTCAGGTTCTTCAGTGCTCAATCGCTATATCTCTTGAGTTTTTATATAGGACAGACAATCATTAATATTTCTTAACTGAAGTGTCAGGACCAGAAGAATAGGTTAATATGCACATAATATTACTTTTACTTATGTATCACAAGTGGTTAAAAGTAATGGAAAACTAAAAATATCATTTGGAAGCCAAGGCACTACTGATATTAGAGACAAAGGGCAACAGAAAATCAGATTTAATTTCAGAGGAGTCTCTTTGACATAATGGTAAGTGTGTCACCCAACCTATCCCATCAAGTTGCCCGTAGCTATCAAACTGCTTGAAGCTACCCAATGCAAATGAACCCCTCAAAACATTAAAATACTTGAAAAATTTCAGAAAACAAGGAAATGTGTCATTCAATGGTCTTCCAACTTTTAGTAATGTAATATTACTTTTTCCTGAATTGAGTTCAGATGAGATAAAAATTTGAAGAGGAGTTACTAATTTGGTGAAACTTGGTTTCACCAAACCAGGTGTATGCCCAGGTCAAACAAGTATTGGTGGGTTTGGGGTTGCTGTTAGAGGTAGAAGACTGTAGTTGAGATTCAGGTGAGAGATTGTTGAGGCTTTAACAAAAACAGTGGCTATGGGGATGCCATTAGAAATGGAAGAGGCATTTACAGTTAGTTAACAAGAGTTAACAATAGTTAACAAGATTGATTGAGAAGAGAGAGAGAGTGTATGAGAAAGGGTTAAGCACGCATCCTCTGTGGGTGGATATAGTCTCCCATCCAGGAAATGTGGATCAGCAGAGAGGAGCAGGTTTTGGTTGATGGAAGGTGTGGATGGTTTGGCTGGGTGAGGAAGAGTTTTCTTTCAGATACATTGGCTTGAAGTGGCAGTTGGATGACTAGATGACGTTTTCTGAAACAAATCTTTTCTTAGCTTTTAATACAAATTTGCTTGGCCTGAAGGGCCGAGAAACAGTTCTCCGTATGATGAACGATTATACCAAATAACTTTTCAGTGGCACAGGTGATAGCTGCACTGAAAATGTCTTTATAGTGATAATCTCAATTGTTAGGAGACATAACAATATCTATTAGAAAGAATAAAGAAAAACCAAACCCTGAGTTGTCATTGCCCCTGGATTTGCCTCAGAATAGGTCCAAGACTATATTAACAAGGTCAGCCGTTTTAGTCTTCAGTTTTCGTATTTGTAAAATATAGACCACCCATATTCTGTATGGTCCTTGGATCCTTCCCATAGCCTTTGTATATTCTCTCCTCATTACAGGCTGGAAGACTAAGATCTACATTTCCTAAACCTTCTACAACCAGGATTCTTCCTGTACATTTAAAACTGTCAGTGATATACTTGCAAGATTTGGAAATTAAAAGAGAGGCAAGGGCTGCCTTCCTGTGTCTTTGTACTGCCTGAGGAAGCCAGAAAGGATGTTTCAACAGATGGAAATAGTTCCCTGGGGCTGGTGTCCACCTTCCACCAAGTCTAATTACCAGATTTTGGGGTGGTAGTTGTTGCAGTGCAGTAATAGAGGCAGCAGAAACCTCCTGAACTCTAAATCACAGTTAAGGTGATTGCACTTTAAAACAAACAGATCAATAATGAACCCTTGATTTTTTGCTTCTTCAGTCATACAAGTGATTTTGTGAGCACATAGCTCTTGAGTTAATTAATTGCATTCAAGATGGTTTCTATTTCCTATATTAAACCCTGACTAAAATAATAATGTACTCTAGTGGGAACAGGAAGGACATTGAAGACACTCTCCCTGACTTTAAAAGACTTGACAACTACTTTGATTATACAATGTATAATCAAAGTTATTGTAAAATTGTATTTTAAAAGTGCTTGTGAAAATATACTAATAAACACAGAAGTACTCTATGAATACATAACTCTATTATGTTGGCAAGCTCATATATTTTGAGAAAATATCCGAATTAGAGGGAAACCTCTCTCTTCTTTTCTTCCATACTTCCCCAACTATTTCTTTTCTTTTCTTTTTCTTTTCTTTTTTTTTTTTTTTGAGACAGAGTCTCACTATGCTGCCCTAGTAGAGTGCTTTGGTGTCACAGCTCACAGCAACCTCAAACTCTTGGGCTTAAGCAATTCTCTTGCCTCAGCCTCCCAAGTAGCTGGGACTATAGGTGCCTGCCACAGTGCTCGGCTATTTTTTTATTGCAGTTGTTTAGCTGATCTGAGCTGTTGAACCTGCCACCTTCAGTGTATGTGGCTGGCACTGTAAACACTGTTACGGGTGTCGAGCTTCCACAACTATTTCTTGAGGGATGAATCTGGAGTGGTCCAGGTTCTAGGCGTTTAGTATACAACAGTAAACAAATTAAATGAAATCCTGTCCCCCAAAGCTAATAACTACAACAGAAGCAATACATAATAAAAAACCAAAAGAAATAGCTCTGAAGCTGAACTAATAGTTTAGTGGTTGCTTGTAACTTAAAAACTAATTGAATTTTGTCACAGATAGATTAAAAATTATTTACCAAAAAAGCAGTCTATCATGACTTTTTAAATTATATTTTGAGTGGAAACTTGGAGAACACAGCAGTGGCTGGTGAATGAATTCCATTATGATTTTTGTGTCTCATAATTCCTTATTTTATTTTTCTAAAGAATAAATTAAATAATACTACATGGAACTGATTAATAATAATTACTAGAAATTTCCATGTTAATCCATTTCAGGATTATGAGTGAAGATCTTATCTCCTCTCCCAGCTTGCAACACATTTTTTGGCCATAATAGAAAATTTTGGCATTTGATTCAAACTCATAAAAGGATATCTAGTGAATTTATTACAGAATTCAGTTATCTAAATAATTTAACTGGCTTCAGAAATCTTTTTTGAAGATACTGTTGAAGGGGAGAGTGGAGAAAGAGTTAATAGGCCAATCTGCCTTTCTAGGATTATCATAAATAAAACATTATAAACATAATTGCTAATAGCCGAAGCAAATAGAAAAGAAACAGTTTAAATAAAACAAAAAGAATAATGAGTCACTGGAGTATTAGAAGAAATTTAGTTTGGAAATTTTTTGTAAGCTATGTAGAATTTCATTAAAATTTGGAAAATTTTAAATGTGCTTGAGTATTAAATCTAACACCATTCTTGTTAGTTATACAGAACTCACATGGTCCACATGCAAATACAATTTAATATAAATGCTTATATGAGTTTTAAAATAAATATTATAAATACTTGACGCAAAAGCCCTATGATCTTCACTGCTGTCTCTTTGCATTTACCCACTCACCCACCTACTCTATTATCTCCTGAAGTATTCACCTTGAAAAATGGTCACCTAACTGAATTCACTTTTTCTAGAAGATAATTATAAAATGAGATGAAAGTGTAGAGGGACCAGATAAACAAGAGATGGGATCAGTGGTATTTTAAATTTCAGGATTTACTGTGAAAAACATAGTTCTATTAATACTCATTTTCTGCCAAATGAGTTATCTAATATTTGCTTGTAGTGAATTCTATATGGTGTCAGTTTGGATAGGTTCTGACTGCATCTCCCAGAATCCCCTTCCCTGTACAGTTCCAGGTTGGAGTCAGCCAAGTTGAAAATGTGGCTTGAGATTTAGAAAGGTAGAAGTGAAACAACAAATACTACCTTCTGAAAGTTAACATGTTAGATGGGGTGAGAGATAGATGGAGAGGTGCGCATAATTTTTGGCATGTCTTTGCTTTCTCTTTCTGTAAGTCTAGCTTTTCCTCTGCCAGCCAACCCTGCATGTCAAGAGTAACCTGGTCAACCACTCAACACAGAGTCAGTCAACTTACATAGATTTTCCCCACCAGCTGTATACAGTCTCACTGTGGCAATAAGACGTGCTTATTTTGACATATTTCCTTGTAGACTCTGGCTTATGTCTGATTACCAGTACTTTAGGAGGGTTGGCTAGTGATTTCTCATTGATCTGCCAGTGCTCTCTTAAGATCTTTATTTACTAGCTTTTCCAAAAATTGTGTAAATTTCCATTTCTGTAATAGAGCCCTTACTTCATAACACTCACAATAGTTCTGTTTGATTGATTGATTGCTGACTGATACTGTCAGAGGATCCAGGAGAGCACAAGTTTAAGAATGGGAATCTGGAATTGGTTCTCTGCTTTGATTCATTAAAATAAGCTCGTTGCTAATAGCAAAGCAAATACTCGTGTTCTATGGTGCGTGGAGGTAAAAGACTTACTTCAGTTATCCCTTAGAGTCATCTAAAAGGAAATGGTTATAGAAGGCAAGATTTCCGTTGACCTTGTTGTTCTTGACATAGAACCTTTTAGTGGATAGAGGAAGTGTGCTGATTTTTGGATGGTGTCTAGGAAGAACCAACTTGGAGAAAGAAAACTTAAGTTCAAGATCAAGGTCTAAGGAAGAGGCCAGAGCTTTTATGACTCCCTTAAAATAAATTCTTATGTCCTATAGCTATAGAACCAAGATTTCTGGAAACTAAATCCAAAATCTAATCCTACCTTGGTTGAATAATAATATAAATTAAATCTTCACCCTTATAAGGTTTCTTAAAGTTAGGGGATTTATTGTGAAGGAGTGGGATTCAGGAAAATTAGAATGATGGAATGAGAGTAGATTCTGATGAAGCTGAGAAGATTGAATCCTCAATTTTGCTAGATCTCCTAAGCTGATAGAAGAATACCTTTCTCGTCTATCTTAGGAAGGTAGTCTTCCTTCACTTGCAGAAATTGTAAAGATCTCTTGTGAGTAGCTGTCATGCAAAGACTGGCGATTCCTGTCAAGATCTGCCTCGACCACTTTGAGGAGTATAGATCTCCACAAAGTGAAACCCACAGATGGAAAGCTTGATTCTTTTACAGAACTCCCAATAAGCTCGTTTTGTTCTTCTGCCTGATAGCCAGACTCAACAGTCCTTTTAAGAACCTTCTATATGAAACAAACAATAATAAAACCACTAACCAAAAACTGACCAATAGCAAACGCAAAAGCAATATGGGAAAAAATAAAAAACAGATAAAGAACAGGTGAAGAAATGAAAAGATCATATATTCCTGAAACAAGATTATGTACAACAAAAAAAGTTGGAAAATAAGAAAGAGCTCAAGGCAATTAAATATATATGGCAGAAATAAAAGAAAGTGAAATATTCAAAAGATAAAATAATATCTTACAAAATAAATAAAAAGGCATATAAAAACTGGGACCAAAAGGATGAGAAACTGGACCATTATTACGGTAGGACCAACATCCATGTAATAGGAAACTAGAAAGAGAATGGAGAAAAATGAAAGGGAGAAAATTGTCAAAAAATAATTTAAGAAAATTTCCCAGGGCTACATGACCTAAATTTCCATACAGAAAATGTTTACAGAGGTGCTCTATAAAATAAATACAAACAAAACCAAAATAGTATCTCTATTGCAGAATTTCAGAACATTTGGCATAAGAAGATGCTAACTACTCCCCAAATAGAAAAACCTAAAAGGACCAAGAAACAAGATGTAACTGAATTTCTCATTAGCAACACATGAAGCAAGACAACAATGAAATAAAGGCAGTGCTTTCTTTATCAAGAAGCTACTGAAAAGTATTGTTTCACTAAAATGAAAGGGTACCCAAAAAGGAAAAAAGAGACAAGAAAGGAGACATAGAGGCGTGCAAGGAGAGCCCAGGATGATGGATGAAACACTCTCAGGTTGATCTGTGTGGCACACCCAGCATACAAGCCGTCCATACTGGTCTAGGTCAGGAGACTGAGGAAAGTTTTTTCCAAAAGAAGAAATTAATAATATATGGGTATTATGTTCCAATTAAATGAGATAAACATTGCACAGATGGGGGGGCATGTGAGAGATGAAATAATGACGTAGTAAACTAAGCAAACGAATAATACAAGACTCAAGAGAGAAAACAATTGTACAAGTCACCATCAAAATTTAGCTTGATACTAAATGATTACCAGCTACAATGTTTATGTTACAACATTGGGAGAATGGAGAAATAAGCATGCCTATAGGTTAAGCATTGGTGGAGGAAAAGTAAGTCAGTCCTATCCATACTGCCAAATGTATAGATTATTCCTAAAACTAACAACTCATGGAAGGGCAGCCTAAGTAGTTTATATAAAAGTCAAAAACTGAAAGAATTTAAAATTGTTCTGGAGGATGGAATGGCAGGGAGAGGTGTGGAAGGAAGATATGTTTTTCTTAGTAAATCACACAGAACTATCTGACTTCTTAAATATGTGTGTAACTTTAGAGAACTATTAGACTACATAGTGCATATATGATGAAAGTTTAATAAATTTTAAAATGTTGCAATTTATTCACAAATGATCACACATTTCTGATAATTTCCAAGTGAGGTTTGGGAGATTAACTGCAAACCAAGATAAATGAATAGATAAGTATAACAGAATTTATTATAATTTACATAATTTAATTTAAATGTTGTTCATCTGAAACTAAGTAGTTTGAGTGAGGCATTATGATGCATAAGTGACAGTAGGAAAGAAAGAATCTGTTTTTAAGTTATCCATCTTTATTTTATGTGCAGGGAATGACTTTTCCAGATGTCTTTGTTTGCTGCAGTCAGCTGAGGTGCTTCTCTGTACATCTTATCACCTGGGGGAGAAAAAAAAAATATATATATATAGATATATATTTATATATCTATATATATATATAATAATCCTTCAGGCTGGAGTTGGAGATCCTCAGCAACCTACCCTGGGTGTGCTAATTTCACCATATTCTTGGACATTATTCTTCCCTCTCAATCAAAGTGTGATGTTTGTGTCCAGCCACGATAGCCAGCCCCTGTTGTTTTGTCTCCATAAATGTTGACCAGCTTGAAAGTGTAACGTCAAAACATAATAAGTGCAATCAAGTGGAGGAAAGAAAGCCATTCAGAAATAGTTATTTCTCCCCACCTAACATATAGGTTCTTGTGAGAATGTTTCTTCTGTTATTTTTAAGACTTCGTAAGACTGAAAATAGTTTCCTCATTGAACAGCTTTGGAGAATGAATACATCCAGGTCAACATCAATCTGATCTTCAAAGACCTCCTAGTTTATTTGATTAACTTCTGCCAAAAGATAAATTATACAGTTATGTAACGTCTTTGATAAAATTGAGTGTGTGGTAACCTAGAAACTTTTATTAGACTTTGTTGGATAAGAGTAATTGTGACAATGTAAATCTCTTTTCTTCTCTTTGGTTGATTCTCACTGGATCAAAGTAACAATTATGTTATCCTCTGTGCTTCTGTCTGCCCCAGATTCTTTCACTTAATCAGATGCCCCTTTGGTAACTTTATTCCTCTCTCCTTCGGCTTTGTTTCCTAGAGAGATACTTTTTTTTTTTTATTCAACATGTATTTGCTGATATTGACTCTAGGCAGGCCTTGTGTGAAGGGATAGAATAAACTATGCTCCTTGCTCCCAAGGAGCTGGCAGTCTACAAAAACAATGATGAGAGATTGGCAAAATGGGGTTTACGAAGCACTCTCACATGTATTATTAGACCTAAGTCTTAAAACCATGGTAACTAGGATATATTATTTTTTTTAAATACATGTATTTTATTATTCTTCATTACATTATTTCCCCCCACCCTCACCCCTCAGTGGTAAGACAGAATTGATTTACAGAAAAGAATACAGAAAACACTAAAGCTCCTGGTAGAGGGAGAGAATTCAAGTGGGGTGAGAGAAGCTCTCTCCATTCCTCTCCCGGTCTTTCCCC
>CAUYRH010136427.1:0-18855 GCA_963574655.1 Perodicticus potto | reverse complement strand
AAGACAGAATTGATTTACAGAAAAGAATACAGAAAACACCAAAGCTCCTGGTAGAGGGAGAGATTTCAAGTGGGGAGAGAGAAGCTCTTTCCGTTCCTCTCCCGGTCTTTCCCCGTCTCCTCCTCTAGGCCTCTAGCCTCAGGGTAACTGGCTATATTTTGATAAGGATTTTTGTATCATGAGGAATATTGATTTATAATTTTCTTTCTTTGAAATTCCCTTGTAAGATTTTGATATCATTCTTCTGGATAGATACCTAATAATGGGATTGTAGGATCAAATGGTATGTCAACTTTTAGTTCTTTGAGGATTCTCCATACTTCTTTCCAAAAAGGTTGTGTTAGTTTGCAATCCTGCCAGCAGTGTAGGAGTATTCCTCTCTCTCCATATCCACACCAGCATCTACAGTTTTGGGACCTTGTGATGGGAGCTAATCTTATTGGGGTTAGGTGATATCTCAGAGTGGTTTTGATTTGCATTTCTCTGAAGATTAAAGACAATGAACATTTTTTCATGTGTTTGTTGACCATTCGTCTGTCATCTTTGGAAAAGTTTCTGTGCAAGTCTCTTGCTCACTTATAGAGGGGGTTGTTTGCTCTTTTCTTATTGTTTAATTTGAGTTCTCTGTAGATTCTAGTTATCAGGCATAACATGCAAAAATCTTCACATTCTGAAGACTATTTTCTTTGTTTATGGTACCCTTAGCTGTGCAAAAGCTTTTTTGCTTGATCAAATCTTAGATATTTATTTTTGGTGTTGCTGCCATTGCCGGGGGGTGGGTGGGGTGTCTTCCTCATAAAGTTTTTTCTCAAGCCAATATCTTTAAGTGTTTTCCCCATTCTGTCTTCTAGAATTTTTATTTTTTTTTTGTCTTAAATTTAAATCTTTTATCCAGCAAGAATCAATTTTTGTCAGTGGTGAGAGGTGTGTGTCTAGTTTCAGTCTTCTACATGTGGATAACCAGTTCTCCCAGCACCATTTGTTAAATAAGTATTCTTTTCCCCAGTGCATATTTTTGTTAGGCTTATCAAAGGTCAAATATGTGCGATCAGATATATGGCTGGGTTCATATCTAGATCTCTGTTCTATTCCATAGGTCTATGTCTCTATTTTTGTGCCATGCTATTTTGATCACTATAGAGTTGTAGTATAACCTGGACTCTGGCAATGTGATGCATTTTACCACAAAGACATTTGCACCAGAATGTTGTGGCTTAATTCATAATTGCGAAGTTGTGGAAGCAACCAAATGCCCATCAACCCATGAATAGATCAACAAATTGTGGTATATGTACACCATGGAATACTATTCAGCCATTAAAAAAGATGGATTCTTTACATCTTTTACATTTACCTGGATGGAGTTGAAACACATTATTCTTAGTGAAGTATCACAAGAATGGAGGAGCAAGAATCTAATGTACTCAATAGTAATATGAAGCCAGAAGATGGTCTTATACACGCACACATAAGAGAAAAACTCAAATAAATTCAGGGTGGGAGGAGGTGAAACAAGGGAGTAGGGGGAGGGGGCGGGGAATAGGTGGGGGGAAGGGGAATGGATGTGCTCTCACTCAGTGGACACGATGTTAAGGTGTATGGCACACTTCTTGGGGGTGGCACATAAGTGTAAGAGGGACTCTACTTAACAAATACAAACACCGTAACCTAATTCTTTGTACTCTCAAATTAACCTTAAACAATAAAAAAAATTTTTTTAAATGAATTTCTTTTCTTAAGGAGTTGTGTGAGATCAATATTATTTCTTCCATAAATATTTGGTAGTATGTACTATGATATCATCTGGGCGTGAGTATTTTTTTTAATTGGAAGACTTTTATAATTATCCTGTTGATTTTTTTTAAAACAAATATGAGAGTCTTTGTGTTGCCAATTTCTTTTCTTTTTTTTTGAGACAAAGTCTCACTATGTTGCCCTGGGTAAAGAGCCCTGGTGTCACAGCTCACAGAAACCTCCAACTCCTGGGCTTAAGCAGTTCTTCTGCCTCAGCCTCTCAAGTAGCTGGGACTACAGGGACTCACCACAATGCCTGGCTATTTTGTTGTTGTTGTTGTTGTTGTTGTTGTTATTGTTATTTGGCAGGCCCTGGTGTATGTGGCCAGCGCCCTAGCCTCTGAGGTACAGGTGCCGAGCCAGTGTTGCCAATTTCTTGTCAGTTTGGTTAGCCTGTTTTAGACTGTATTAAAGGAATTTATTCATTTCTACTAATTTGTAAAACCTACCTAATGACAAATAATATTTTCTTATTATTAATATGAATGTCTATAGGAACTGTGACAATGTCCCCTCTTTTATTCCTGATAAAATTTTTGGCTTCCCTCTTTTCTTCTTGGCCAGTTTTACTAGGTATTTATCAGTCTAGCTCAGTGGTTCTCAACCTTCCTAATGCCATGATGTACTTTCATTGTTACAAAGGGGTCATGACCTACAGGTCAAGAACCACTGGAGTTAATCTTTTCAAAGAACCTACTTTTGCCTCAATGCTTTTCTTAAGTTTTTGTCCGTTTTCTAGATTAGTGATTTAAAATCTTATCTTTGTTATTTTCTCACTTCTACTCGCTCAGGTTCTTTTCCTATTTTCGGTATGTGGAAGCCTGGGTTATCAATCTTCAACTTTTTTTTTCTTTTTAAAATAAAAATTTGAGTCTTTCTCCAATAATTGTGTTAGCAATTCTTTGACTCATGGGTTATTCAAAAGTGTGTGGTTTAATTTCCAAATATTGGGGGATTTTTCAGATATCATTTTGTTACTGATTTTTAATTAAATTCTACTTTGATTAAAGGAAAAATTCTCTATCATTTCAACCTTTGGAAAATTAAGGCTTAATGTGCACTTAAAAATATGTGATAAACCCTTGTTGGATGTAGGTTCTAAAAATATAAATTAGGTCAAGTGGTTAAAATGGCTTTGAAATATTCTATACCCTTATTGATTTTTTGTTTGCTTATTTTATCAATAACTGCAAGAGGAGTGTTAAAATCCTTAACAATGATTGCGAGTTTGTCTATTTTTTTTCTGTTAGTTTTGCTTCATTTACTTTTAAGCTTTGTTACTTGTGCATAAAGATTTGCAATTATTATGCCTTCTAGAGGAATTTAGCTTCCCATACTTGTTAAATATTTCTCCTCATTTCTGATAATATTTATTTTCTTGAAGTCTGCAGCGTGTCCCAAAAGTCACTCCTAAAGTGTTCATACATAGGGAAAATGGGAAATTGTAGCTAAATGTCCCTTTATTTATAAAATAGTCATTACGAAATTTTACAAAATATTCTCTACATGTTGGCCGCCTCTTTGTAAAATTTTCTAAAGACTATTTTGTAAATAAATGTGCACTTAGCTATAATTTCCCTATTTTTCCTATGTACGGTAACTTTAGGAATGACTTTGGGGATACCCTATACTTTCTTTGTTATTAATACAGATATACCAATTTTCTTACGCCTAATGTTTTCCTTGTCTGTCTTTTTACATCATTTTATTTCTAACGTGTTATTGTATCAATCTATGTGTGTGATTGTGGAAATTTTTCTAAGCAGCATATAGTGAGCTCTTCCTTTTTATCCAATCTGATGACCTTTTAATTTGGGGTGTTTAGCTCATTTTTATTTACTATAATTACAATGGTTGGGTTAAGTCTACCGTTTTGCTACTTGCTTGGCATTTGTTCTGTCTTTTCTTGTTTTCTTTGTTCCTCCTTTGCTTCCTTTTCGGAGGTTATTGACAATTTTTTAGTGTTCCTTTTTATCTCCTCTCTTACTTTTATCTGTACTTGTCTGCCTTTTCTCTTTCCTAGTGAACGCTCAGTATTATAATGTGCTTAGTACCTTGTCCACTTTGAATTGGTGCTTCACCCCTTGATGCATATTGTAAACCTATAAAAATATAGTTCCATTTATCTATTTCTATCCTTTGTGCAATTAGTATCATATATTTCACTAATATATATGTTAGAAACCAAGTCTTTAATTATTTATTAGTTTACCACTTTGAAAGTATACTGGCCAACTATTTTGTTTGGACTGGTATGATGTTTTCTCATCTGTTATACTGAGATTCTGGATATTTGAAAATAAAGCATAAAATGATGTACCCTTCTTATCACATCATGTTCTGGATACATGATATCAATGTATCTTATTTCTGGCGATGTTAAGTTTGATCGCTTGGTTAAGGTAGTGCTAGCTACGTATCTCCATTGAACAGTTACTGTCTTCCCCTTTCTGTACTCTAAAAATGAGTCACTAAGTCCAGTCCACGTTCAAGAGGAGGGAAATTAAGTTCTTCCTCCTGGAGGACATATTTTGGGGGAAATACTTTGAGGCTTTCCAAGCATTCTGTTTCTCCTAAAGTCATACCCGATAATTTAAGCATTCATCAATGGATCTTACCTGCAGCAATTATTACTGTAGAGTCTTTCAGTGGTGCTTTTCTGTTACCCAAAGTGCGTGTGTGGTGTGTATGCGCGCACACGCACAGAACTGCCTTTGGGAGAAATAGCTGCCTCTTTCCCCCTATTTACTTATTCATTTAATAATTTATTTTGGTGTTATAATTAATTACCATAAGTATTTGGTTAATTTAATTGTTACAGCTTCGGCCACTGGGAACCCTGTTTGGTGGCTTCTACATCTTTTGATATAGCCGGCCGGCCTGCCTGCCTGCCTTCCTTCCTCCCTCCTTTCTTTCTTTCTTTTTAGCGTATCTTTATTGTATAACTAGAGAATATGCTCTAGGTCATGTATTTTTCCTGCTCCTGCCCTCAAGGCCCTGGTTACTTTCTTTGGAAATGGTACTTAGAACCACAATCTGGGTGCTAGTTGTATTGGCTATTCTGGGGCATCCTGCTTCTAGATCCTTCTGGAGGATGTGGCTATGAAATGTATGTATTTATGGTGTATATAGTAAAACTTAGAAGTGTGTTCATCGCACCTTTCACTCCAGTACGGTACCACAAGATTTATTCTAGCAGTTTCCTTTTCTCTTATTTCCAAGTTTTTTCTGACTGTGAGAAATATGGCTCTCAGTATCCACAATATGTTTCTTGTTTGACCGTAGTGTGCATGTGAATTAGCTTCAGAATTGCCAATCTGTACCTCTGTAAGGAGAAAAGTTCCTAACCAGATTATAACATTAGCATACAGTTCTTTTTTCTTAAGCCTTAAAATACTTACTCAAACCTCTGTTTTCCTAAGTATTTTAGGCTTGCTCCTTTTTCATCCTCTACTTCAGTGTGGTCAGCTCCAACATTTGTGATACAATTAGCTTTTGTTTTTCACAGCTCCATCTGTATTTCCCTAACACCAGGATTTTTTTTTTTAATTGTATACATAAAAAATGACCGTTTGTGCTGTACAGTCCTATAGGTTTTGACAAAGGCATAGAGTTGTGTGTCTACCACTGCAGTATCACACAAAATTGTGCTGGTGCCCCCCAAATTCCTTTGTGCTGTCCCTTTGTAGTTAACTCTTTCCCACAATCTCATCCCCTAGCAATCTGTTTTTCATACTTAGTTTTTCCTTTTCTAGAGTGTCATATAAACAGAGTTGTATGATCTGTAGCTTTTTGAATTTGCCTTCTTTCCCTTAACAAAGTGCATTTCAGCCTGGCATGGTGGCTCATGCCTATAATCCCATCACTATGGGAGGCTAAGGAGGAAGAATTGCTTGAGCTCAGAAGTTCGAGACTTGATTGAGCAAGAGTGAGACCCTGACTCCTAAAAAAAATGGAAAAACCCAGCCAGGCGCCGTGGTGAGCACCTGTAATCCTAGAGACTTCCGGAGGTTGAGGCAGTGGGATGCCCACAGCCCAAGTCTGAGGTTGCAGTGAGCTGTGACACCACTGCACTCTGCTCAGGGCATAGGGTGAGACTCTGTCTTAACAACAACAAAAAAAAAACCCCCAAAACCAAAATGAATTTCAGACTTATCCATGTTGTGTGAGTCAAGAGTTTCTTACTTTGTATTGCTAAAAAGTATTCCATTTTAGGGATATGCCACAGGTTATCTATTCATCTCTCCTGCTTGGTAATTCATCTGTCCTTGATAATTATAAGTAGCCCTGCTATAAACAGTTTTCTACAAGGTTTTATGTATACGTAACTTTCGATTCACTTGGGCACATACGTAGAAGTAGGATTGCTGGGTCATACAGTAAGTGTATGATTAACTTTATGAGAAATTGAAAACAGTTTTAAAAGTGGCTGTCCTACTAATATTTTGTATTTTCGCCAGTAATGTATGAAAGTTCTTCTGCAACTTTCCCAGCCATTGTTATTGTCAGGTTTTGTTTTGTTTTTATATTTATTTATTGTTGGTCTTTCTAATAGTTATATATGTTTGTAGTTTTGTTATAATAATTAATATGTTTGGTGTCTTTTATGTGCTTATGTGCCATCTTTACATTCTCTTCGGTTGAAGCGTCTATTTAGATCTTTTGCCATTTTATAAGTTGGGTTGTTTGTTTTCTTTTTATTGGGTATGAGAGTTCTTTATATATTCTAAGTAGATTGTTTTGGCATCATGATGTTACTTGCAAATATATTTTCCGGGTCTGTCACTTTTCTTGTTATTCTTGTAAGAGTGCCTTACTCAGAGCAATAGATTTAAATTTTGATTTGTCTTGAAATTGGATAGTGTGAGCTTTCCAATTTTGTTCTTTTCTGAGATAGTTTTGGCCATTCTTATACATTTTGAAATCCTCTTATTTATATCTATAAAATAGATTGCTGATATTTTCTTGAGATTGTATTGAATTATAGATCAAATTATGGAGAATTTCTCTCTTAATATTGAGTCTTTCAATTCATGACACTACATTTCCATTTATTTAGGTCTTCTTTGAATTCTGTTTTGTAGTTTCTAACTTATGAACTCCGCGCATATTTTATTATATTTGTATATGAATATTGATCTTTGGGGGGCACTACTGTTTATTTATAGTGTATAAGGATACTACTGACCTTAATTCTAGGAGCTTTTGGGGGGATAGATTGTAATAGATACAGGATTCTTTAGATTACCTATTTTTATGTAGTGATTTTTATTTATTTCTTCTAATTGGTTGAAATAGTGCCATAGTGTTGGCTATAGTATCCCCTTACCATCTTTCTAATATATGTAGGATCAATAGTGATTTCTCTCTTTCTTGGTATTTTGTGTTCCCTTTGTATTCCTGTACCCACCTTCTGTCCCTTATTTGTTTGAATAGAGGTTTATCAGTTATATCAAGTTGTCAGTATTTAGTGTGGTTGATTTTCTCTATTGTTTTAGGTTTTAAATTTTATTCATATCTGCTCCAACCTTTATTATTTCTTTCCTTGTGCTTGCTTTAGTTTAATTTAATGAGCTCTTTCTTTCCCCCTCCCTTTCTCTTAAGGTGAAAAGTTAGGTTACTGCTATTAGACATTCTCTTTTGCCCACTACAGTCAATTAAAACTAACCTTTCTCTTAAAGCATTGCTTTTGTTGCATTTTGATTTTGATATATTATATTTTCATTTAGTTAAAAATAGTTTAAAATTTTCCATAAGACTACCCCTGAGTCTTATGACCCATGGTTTATTTAAAAGTGCTGTCATGCTCCAAGAACATCCTTTGTATGCATTTTATTCTTTGAAATTTATGGCTCAGTATATGTAACATTCCATGTACACTTGAAAAGAATGTGTATTCTGATGTAGCTGGGAAGAGAGTTCTATAGATGTCAGTTAGGTCAAGTTGGCTAATTGTGCTCTGCAGATCATATATATCCTTAAAGATTTTCTGCCTACTTGTTTTATGAATGACTAAGAGAAGGGTTTGAAACCATAATTGTGAATTTATTTATTTATTTTTTTCAGTTTTATAAGTTTTTAACTCAAGTATTTTGAAGGTTTTTCTTGTTGTTTTTAACGTATACGCAGAATTGTTATTTCTTCTTGGAGAATTGATTCTGTCATTATGTAATTTCTCTCTTTATCCTTGAAAATATTTCTTGTCCTAAAGTGTATTTTTTCTTTGTTTGTTTGGAGAAAACTATAAAACTTTACTGGAAGAATTTAAACAGTCAAATTTCCAATACAAAGACAGTATACAGGGTTTTGGTTGTCTTCATTTAAACCCACAATTTCCTTCCAACTAATAATATTTAATACAAACACAACAGGGACATGTGATGCTATTTAGATGACATTAGGAGTACACAAATGACACTACTTGGACCGAGATCAGCTGAAGTGTATTTTGTTGCATCACTATAGTCACCCCAGGGTTGTTTAGTTTAGCGTTTTCATAGTATAGGCAGTCCCTGAGTTATAAACATCTGACTTACATACAACTTGCACTTGTGAACAGAGGTTAGTACAGTGAGTCCCTGAGTTATAAATATCTGACTGATGTAAGACTCACACTTATGAATGGAGGCTATTACAGGTAATAAGTAAATGTACCTGTTCCAACAGGTACCTACAAATTCAACTTAAGAAAAAACCTATAGAACCTGTCTTGTTTGTAACCTGGGGTCTGCTTGTATATGTTTCTTCATACTTTTATTTTAGCCTACATATATCATTAAAGTGGGTTTCTATAAACAATATATAATTGGGTCTTGCCCTTTTATCCAGTTTGACAATATCTGACTTTTAGCCAATGACTAGTTGCATATGAAGTGATTACTCACATGTTTGAATTAAAATTTATTATATTAATTGCTTATTTTTACTTATTTCTATCTATTTATGTTTTTTTTCCATTTTTCTACCTGTTCTTGGGCATGTTGAACCTTGTGTGTTATTCCATTTTATCCCTTTTATTGACTTATTATTTATACTTTTAAAAAACATTTTAAGTATTGACCTAGGATTTCCAATATGCATATTTAATGAATTAGAGACTATTTTCAGATATTGTTATACTTCTTCCCATGTAGTGTAAGGATCTTAGACATTGTTTTCTGAATTCTTCCCTCATCCTTTCTGCTATTATTGTCACATGATTTGCCTTTAAATATGTGTGCTGCAAACACACAATTTTAATTCATTAATAAATTTAATTTTAATTAATAAAAAGAAGAAAAGTTGATTTTATTTATACCACTCCCAACACTGTTAATTTTTTTGTTTATCCAAGTTTCTAACTTACATCTTATATGCATACATATTTAACAATTTATGACTAGGAATAGGTCTTCTAGCAATCAATTTCCCCCATTTCTATTTTTTTGAAGAAGTATTTTATTTATCCTTTTTTTCTTTATAAAATGTTGCCAATAAGTACAGAATACTGTGTTAATAGTTTATTTTTCTTTGAGCATTTTGAAAAGATGTCAGTTGACTGATGTTGTGATTCCATGGTTCTTATATGAAAACAGTCATCATTCTTTCAGCTGTTCCCCAACGTGTAAACTTCTCCCCCCCAACTCTAGCTGCTTTCAAGATGTTCCTTTTGTTCCCCCTAAAGTTTGGTATTGTTCGCCTATGTGTGGTTTTGTGTGTCTATGGTGTTTGGAGTTTGTTTTTGAGCCTCTGGGTTCTGTGGGTTTAAGTTTTTTCATTAAATTTGGCAATATTCTATCCATTATTTCTTTAAATATTTCTTCACCTTCTGCTCTAATTATACAAATGCTACATTGCTTTGTATTGTCTCACATATCACTGGAATCATGTTCTTTTTTTCCTGTCTTTTTTCTCTATGCTTCAATTTGGATAATATCCTTGGATCTATCTTCAAGTTCTCCATTCCCTTCTTATGCAATATCCAAACTATTAAAAAATGCTTGTCCCTCTCTGGAATTCAGCTCATCAAATCTTCCTGCAGCTTTTACTCTTTGATATCCCTATAGGAAAATATGATTTTTATTTTATATATTTGTTACTTGATAGGTGTCCTTCTAAATGCTAACGCTGTGATATTTCCTTTAACCTTAACGAGTGATTATCAGTGACTCGCTACATGGCTTCTCTCTTCTTATCTACCCCCTTTGACCTTAGCCTTCTAGCCTTGCTTAAACTGAGCCAGATAATTTCTTGATACATAGGTTGGTTTTCAGTAGTTTTCAAGCTGGTTGTACATAAATATATGCAACCAGGTTAAATGGGAAGAAGGAAGCTTTGTAGTGAGTCATTGACAACCTTAGATGTTTTAGTTGATAAAGTTAAAGGAAAGGTCACAGGGTTACAGAAATCAAGCAGGTGGGAAGGAGGAGGAGGGGCAGATGAAACCATGCCTAACAGGTACAATATGTATTATGTACACTGTCTGGGTGATGGACACACTTACAACTTAGAATCAAGTTATACAAAAGCAATTGATGCAACTAAAACATGGGTATCCTTGTAATATTCTGAAATTTAAAAAAAAGCAAAAAGCTTAGATGTAACCGTTCATAGCAGTGTTATTCATAATAGTCAAAATGTGAAGACAGTCTAAATATCCATCTACTGGTGAATAGATAATCAATATGTAGTATATCTATAAAATAGAATTTTATTCAGCAATAAAAGAAACAAACCACTGCTACATTTTATAACATGGATAAAGCTCAAAAACATTATTCTCAATGAATAATGAAAGACATAGAAAACTACATATTGTATGATTCTATTCACATTCAATGCCAAGAAAAAGGAAATTTATAGAGACAGAAATCAAATTCTGGAGATCGGAATAGGAATCAACTGCACGTGGGCATAGGACATTGTAAGGTGTGATCGAAATATTCTAAAATGGGATTGTATTGATGGTTGCACAACTCTGTATAAATTTACTGAACAACTGTACACTTGAAATACGTCAGTTTTATAGTATGTAAATTATACCTCAATAAAGCTGTTGAAGAAAAAATAACATCATCTGATATGTTTTTAAAACAAAAATATTTTTTGTACTGACTCCCATTAATTTTAATTTATTTGAATGTGTCTCAGGCATCCAGAATGTGTTTATTTGAGCACCCAGGATGATTTAAACACCACAGTGTTAAGAAGAATTGAGAACCACAGTGTCTTTTAGGAAGCTTCCTAGCATGACATGGAAATTTCACAAACAGAAGAAAGGCAGCAGCTTTAAATTATCATGACAGTTTTACATTAGATCAAAATAACCCGATGATTAAAGTTGAGAATTTTTCATATGCATGCTGAAGGAAAATAAAATTCTTTAAATTTTGCCCAGTGGAACTTGTTGCCATTACAGAGAAGCAAAGCCGTTCTTATAATCACTTTCTAGTCAAATATTTATAAATCTGTGACATAGAAGTTACTAGACACATAACAAAAAGTCCCTATATATTCAACATTTATAAATATGTATATATTTATAACAAAGGTGTTATAGGTCTCAAAATGTTTCCTTTTGCTTCAGCTATTTTTTATTTTTTGGCTTGATTTAAGCTTCATTTTATAAGAGCTTTATTATACTGTTATCAAGAATCAAAAGTTCTTTTGAGTTTAGAAAGATGCTTCCCAAATACCAGTATCAGAGCATTGGGGAGCAGTTATAGTTCTAGCTTTAGGTTTCAAGGGGAGAAACAAGAGGTGGTTAATAGAAATTAATTAATAAAAAGTTTCTTGGCACCCTTACCATGTTTGTTGAACAGGACAGTTCAGATACATACCCTCACCAGCCGTCAGTCTGATTGCCCTGGGGCCGCCTAGTTTTCCTGCTCTGGCCTCTTCCTGCCCTCCTGACCCAGCTCCGTGTGCTCATGAAGCTCTGAGGCTCCTCCCCTTCCTTACCCTTCTTTCTTTCCCTCTATACCCACTGTTGCAGCAGGGAGTTCACCTGTAGAAAATCCGGTCACAGGAATCCCTAGGAAGGCAGTGAGGGGAAGAGGTTATCTCCATTTTAAAGCAAGCCTAGGGAGAAGTTGGTGCTCTCTGTGACATATTCTGGGCTTCTTATTTCTTTCTAGTTTATTGTCCTGCTGCTCCTCCTCTGACTTGTGCGGAAACAGCTTTGTAAAGTTAGTTGCAACATCAGAAAATTTTATGCTAACTACCTCTCCCTACACAACTTTCCTTTTCCTTTTTTTTCTCTACTATGGTTATCCAGCCTGGGTTATAGGTCCCATCTCCCGCTTTCCCATGGATGTGTGCTGCCAGCCACCTGGCTTCCAGGTGCAGAGTGTGGGTGATCGGAGGCTTGACAAGGTAGATGCTCACTCAGTGCACTTAGTTCTGCCAGAGAGCAAGGGCAGAGCCTGAGATTTAGGTGTAGGGTCTGCGGTTAGGTGAGCAGGAGAAACAGGCCTCCAGCCAGGGTCAGCTGCCCTGGCCTCTCCTCCCATCTCCTGGGATGAAAACATGAGTAGTCAGCCCTTGCTTTGCAGTGAAAGGCAGTGATAGATGTGAGTGGGGATGGCTTCTTTGAGTGCACAGATTTATATTCACCAGGTGCACAACACCTTGTTAGCGGGGTTGCCGGGTAAAATGCAGACGCCCAGTGACATTTTAATTGCAGATAATCAGCACATAATGTTTCCGTCCGTAGATAGAGTGTACTTAAAGTAAAAATTATGCGTTGGTTACTTGCAGTTCAAATTTAGTGGGTGTCTTCTGTTTCTGTATAAATCTGACAGCCCTACTTGGTAGGCCCTGGATGTTTGCTGGGGCTTGAGTCGATGGGGTCCCTGCCACTTGGCTCTTGCAATGCCTTTCTAGGGTCTAATCATATCAGGTTGGCCAGCAGGCCCGGGTCAGAGGGAGGTCTTTGCCCAAATGCCTGCTGTAGGGCTGGAGCAGGAACTTCGCACTACTCAGATTCTCTTGCTCTCAGCCAAGGAGCAGAGAGAACCTGATGCCTTTTGGAGCCTGTTTTTGGAAGAGATGGGACTACTGCCTGTCCCGCGTTGGGCAGCTCAGCATAGTGAGGAGAGGGCTGTCTCTGGTGGCTGTGGGGAGCCCAGAGGAGCCAGCCAGGGCTTTTCCCCACCTATCCTCTCCAGAGGTAGTGTGGCCCTCCTCAGCTGCTGCCTTCATCACTCAGCCTGTACCTCAGCAGACACTTCATAGCCCTGCCAGGGCGACACCTGCAGCCAAGTAGGATCCCTGCTTTCTGTCTCTGGCCATTCCTGCTTTCTGACTCTTTTCAAGAGTTGCTGTTCCCCACCTGAAATGAAATCTGAAGCCCTACTTTCCTGTTGGGACCTTCCTGTGGCCCTTCCAGGGTCTTCTATTCTGGATAAAACTCAAGCTCTCTCCTGTGGGGCCTGTGGCATGTGAGGACGGCTTCCCACGCTGGCTACTGGCCTCAGTGTCTACCCAGCGGGCACCTGACGTCCGGCCCTCACAGCATGTGCATGTTGTGTCTCCTGCTGGTGCCCTCTATGTTTCGACTCACCAACCGTGGCAGTGGAGTCCCTTTGTGTGATGGTCCCATGGCTGCTCACCGTTTCCCTGAGCTTCTCTTTTTGGGACACCCCTTCAAGATGGGCTGCCTGGTTTCCATCCTTGCACCTCTTTTCACTATCCAGGACGTGATATCTCTACATCTCGGGTCAGCTCTGCTGCTCCACATCTCCGCTCAGGCAGCCCAGGGCACTGCAAAGCCTGGGCCCACATCCGCCCCTTCCTCCAGCCCCTCAGGCCTGCACATACTGGTGTCCTCTGACTCCCTCCAGAGACCAATTCTGAGTGCCTCACAGGAGTGGCAGGAGGGAACTCATTGAAGGGTGGACATTTGCCAAACTGCCCTGGGTTCCATCCCTAGCCCCTCTACTTACCAGACATGGGCAATTACCTTAAATCTCTGGACATGAATTCCCTCAGAGCATGAGTGTGAGCACCTGCTTCAGAGGGTCGTTACCCCCACATGGAATTCTTTAGGGGAGGGCACACCCTACATACTCCAGCATAGCATTGAAGAGAAGCCTCCATGGGCCCCTGCTCTCAGGGTGTAAATCCTGATTACATCATTTGCTAATTGTATGACTTTGAGAAAGCTGCTCACATTTCTGTGCCTCAGTTTCCCCATCCATAGAATGGGAATGATAATACTGGACATAGAGGGTTATTAGAAGAATTAAATGAGTATTTGGGCCTACTCAGGATAGTATACATATGTATGCTATATGGTATAATACATGCCCAGTAATGTTGGTTATTATTGCCATCAACCCTGAGACTCCTCAGACTTTCATCCCTCCTTCCCACCGATTGCCACATTCTACTGATTTTACCTCCTATATCACTCAAAGCCCTCTTTCCCCTGCCCTCTCACCTGGACCATCACAAGCCCCATTCCCCGACTCAGCCAGCTTTGCTTCCTCAAATCTGTTTTCCAAGAGTCATCAGCCCCCACTTGAAATGAAATCTGAAGCCCCACTTTCCTGCTGGGACCGTCCTGTGGCCCTTCCCGTGTCTTCTGTATTGGATAAAACTCGAGCTGTCTCCTGTAGCCATGGAGCACCTTCCTCTCCTCCTCCCCTATCTGCCGCCCTCCACGCCACGGCCTCCTACACTCCCACTCCTCCTCACATGCTTATTTCCCTCCTCCGGTAAGTTTGGGTTAACTCTGGGACCCAGTTCAGGTTGTCATGGCCAGGACACCTTCCTGGAGCCTGTCTTAGAAGATGAAGCTCCTTATTAGCTTCTTGGAGCAGCACCCTGGGCCCCTCTTGTCATTGCCCCATGATTCTTTGTCTGTGACTGTGCGTTCTGTGAGCACCAAAGTCATGCATCCCTGGTGTGGCCTCTACACCTCGTAGTGCCTGACTGACTGCGCCGGTTACTGCAGCTAGTGGAATACAATTGCCTTGTGTAGCACATAACGCCAGGCTGTAGGTTTGCTTGGAGCTTCGGTTTTAAATCATGGGGTTGTCTCTGAGGCAAAAGTTTCTTGTTGTGAAGGAGTCCAAGAGGTAGCTGGCCAGGGAAGTTGGCAGCTGATGTCTCCCTTTGGAATCATCTAGTGGGATTTGCTGCAAAGATTAATTTCCTAGTTTAGCAAATGACTAACAACTAAAAAAGAAAAAAAAAGATATTTGCAGGATACCAGCCAAAAGAAGTATTTTGGGGGCTGCCTGTCCTTTTGTTTATTCCAGGCCAAATGGGCAGCTCAGGCAGGCAAGGCTGGGTCTCCAGGCAGGAGGGGCCACAACACTGTCCACTGGAGTCAGTTGTTCCCTTGGGCCTTCTCTTCCTACCCCAAACCTAGAATGATAAAATTAAGATAATAGCTAACATGCATTTAAATGCTTTCCATGCACCAGGCAGTGTCTGAAGATTTTATGTACATTAACTTATTTAATGTCTTCAGACAAATCAACAGGGCAGAGATTTTTCTCTCTTTGTTTTTTGATTGATGTTTCTACAGCACCCAGAACTGTGCATTACACAAAGTAAGATCATATTAATATTTGTTGAATAAATGAATGGGTGGAACAGCACTTTACAGTTTGCGGAAACTCACCAAGGCTTCCCTTCGTCAAAAAATGAAGGTTAGGTTAATGAAACACTTTAGACAACCTTCATCAAATGAATACTACTGTTTGTACACTATATTGTTTTTAATATAATTCTAATCTTATTGCCAAAAAGTATTGTTTGATCTTTTTCTGTAAAATAAATGTTTGTAAATTAAATTCTGCCTTTTCATTGACATTGGTTTTAGAGATATTCTATCTTCATTTCTTATGAATATTGCCGTAATGGTGAAGCGTAATACTTGTTTTTGCTTTACCACTTCTTCAAGTAAATGTAACCCATAAACAAATACCTTGCATTTCTAGCGAAATTACCCATTAAATAAACATCTTGTCACTTTACTTCAGCTTAATGATTTTAGTTATGTGGTTGGATAGCAGCCTTTGCTTTTGCTGTAGGATGTGGCTCAATGCAACATCTTTTGCCTGTGTTGGGTTTGCGATGCATAGGTTTTACTAAAGAAACAAAGATATTCAGACATTATGAAATGCTCTATGGATGGAAGAAAGTATATAAATACCTTGAGCCAAAAGTTTAGTTTATTGTATCTCAAACAAGAAGCAGTATAATGAATCAAAGTATGTGCCGAAACTATCAACATAGTTTTGCCATCTTAGCAGGAGCAGTGAAGAAGCCTGGAGAGTGAGTGGGGATGAAATCGCAACAGGCATTTTCTATGGCTTATTGAGAATTACATATTTTTTCTTGCAGTGAGTTGTCCAAATCCTGGAAGAAGTGGTAGTCAGTTAGTACAAGGTCTGGTAAATATGGGGTGTGACAGAGAGCTCTTGAGCCCAGGTTCTGTAGTTTGAGCACTGTTGCTTGTGAGACAGTGTTGTCTTGCAAGAGAATTGGCCTATCTCTATTGACCAATCTCTGCTGCTTAATTGCAAGTATCCTCATCATTTCATCCAATTTGTTGCAGAAGGCAGTATCCAATTAATTAACCTGGATCAATTAACCAGGTTTCATGAAGCTGTAGTGGATAATACCAGTGCTGGACCCCAAAACAGACACTGTTAGCATTTCTTGATGAATATTAGGTTTGGGACTATATTGGCACTTTGTCCTTATCCAACCATTGTGCCAAATGCTTGTGATTGTCAGAAAGCATCCAGTTTTTGTCACATGTATCAATATGGTGTAGAAATGGTTCACCTTTATGTTGTGGCAGCAAAGAAAGGCAAGCTTGGAGGTGATTTCCCTCTGATGCTCATTTAATTCATGCAGAACCCATCTATCCAGTTTATTTTCATTGCTGATTTGTCCAGAATTGTTGGAATCATAACCTCCAACCTTGCTGTTAATTCATGCGTAGGTTGAGATGGATTTACTTCCACTCCAGCTTTCGGTTCATCATTATCCCCCTTGGTCTCAGGTCACCCACATGACTCATTTTTAACATTTAAATAACCAGAATGGAACTTCTCAAACCATCAGTGTACATTCATTAGCCACATTCTTCTCAAACACTTCACTGATATTTTGAGCTGTCCATGTTGCATTGGTTCCACAATGGAACTCTTCAAAAAATAACATGAAGTTTTGACTTATTGATGGTTTCACAAAAATTACTCTAAAATTTGTTTTGAAAGATAATCACAAGCCAAAAGGTGTTTGTGAAAGAATGAGGATGTACCGTCACAATAAAAACAAAACGAAAACCAAAAGCCAAGAAGTGTCAAAGTGAAATGTCAGAGATCAACTGTGAAACTTAGTACTTAAGGGTATTGGACATTTCTTACTTAATAACCTAAGCCATGAAGTTTATAACATATGTAGAAAATATATGTCCATGTGTATATATATATATATATATGTGAATGTATATACATTATACACTTTTATATGTATCTTCATATATAAAATTTCAACAGTAGCACAATGTTTGGGAGAGTGTAATGCAGGTATCTTGTTTTGTTACAAAGTTCTTATGTGTGAAGTTGTATAACACTCTTTGAGGCAAGAATGTGATAGGTCAAAGTTGCATATTTAAATCATAGAACAATCACCAAAAAATAATAGTGGCATAGTTAAAAAGCTAAAAGTGGAATACTAAAAGTTATCCAATTAATCAAAAGAAGACAAGAATAGAGGGAAAAGGGAACAAAGAACATAATGGGAGTAATAGGAAAAAATTGCAGGATAGGAGTTTTTCTTTTTTTTATTTAATTAAATCATAGTTGTGTACATTAATGAAATCATGGGGTACAAAGTGTTGGTTTTATATACAATTTAAAATGTTTTCATCAAACTGATTAACATAGCCTTCACAGCATTTTCTTAGTTATTGTGCTAAGACATTTATATTCTACACATAGTGAATTTCACATGTACCCTTGTACGATGCACCACAGGTGTGGTCCCACCAATTACTCTCCCTCCACCCATTCCCCCCCTCCCTGCCCTCTCTCCTTTCCCTTTCTTCTTGAGCTATAATTGGGTTATAGCTTTCATAAGAAAGCTATAAATTAGTTTCATAGTGAGACTGAGTACATTGGATACTTTTTTTTCCATTCTTGAGATACTTTGCTAAGAAGACTATGTTCCAGCTCCATCCATGTAAACATGTAAGAGGTAAAGTCTCCATTTCTCTTTAAGGCTGCATAATATTCCATGATATACATATACCACAATTTATTGATCCATTTGTAGCTCAGTGGGCATTTGGGCTTCTTCCATGACTTAGCAATTATGAATTGGGCTGCAATAAACATTCTGATACATATATATCTTTGTTATAATGTGATTTTTGGTCTTCTGGATATATACCTATTAGAGGAATTATGGGATCGAATGGCAGGTCTATTTTTAGATCTCTAAGTATTCTCCAAACATCTTTCCAAAAGGAACATATTAGTTTGCATTCCCACCAGCAATGTAGAAGTGTTCCCTTTTCACCACATCCATGCCAACATCTCTGGTTTTGGGATTTCGTGATGTGGGCTAATCTTACTGGAGTTAGATGATATCTCAGAGTAGTTTTGATTTGCATTTCTCTGATGATTAAGGATGATGAGCATTTTTTCATGTGTCTGTAGGCCGTGCACCTATCTCCTTCAGAGAATTTTCTCTTCAAGTCCCTTGCCCACTCTGAGATGGGATCACTTGTCCTTTTCTTGCTAATATGTTTGAGTTCTCTGTGGATTCTGGTTATTAAACCTTTGTCGGAGACATAACCTACAAATATCTTCTCCCATTTTGAGGGCTGTCTACTTGCTTTACTTACTGTGTTAGTTTGAGGGCTGTGCAGAAGGTTTTTAATTTGATCAGGTCCCAGTAGTGTATTTTTGATGTTGCTTCAATTGTCTGGGGGGGTCCTCCTCATAAAATATTCACCCAGGCCAATTTCTTCAAGAGTTTTCTCTGCACTTTCTTCTACTATTTTTATAGTTTCATGTCTTAAGTTTAAATCTTTAATACAGTGCGAGTCTA